>JAQFYG010003466.1:0-12511 GCA_034694325.1 Entomobrya corticalis | reverse complement strand
AGTTTTTTGTTTTTTTCTGCACTTTGTCAAATTCAACGGTGTCCTGGGAGTAAAGTGTTTTAGATACAGAAGCTACAGATATTCAGTTAAACCTTCAGTTAACATTTAATTTTGTCTGGTGGATTGGTCTTGCTCATTTTCGAGAATTAAGACCAACAAAAAAATATGTCCAACTTTTTTTCGATTTTTTGACTTTTTGTCAATCTTGACCTATTGATGCTTTGGATTTTCAAATTTAAATGTATTTTGTATGTACAACTATTGTGTCTTCTTTACGCAATTTAAATTAGCTCCATAAGTCGGTTGATGTTTATTTTATGATGCTGTTTGTAAAATTTATTTTTAAATTTAAAGAAACCAGCAGAATTCATTTTCCGGTAGATGCTGTTTTTCTGGCGTATTAGGAGACACAAGATCGTTAAAAGGCATAGTGTATACGAAAAACGTTAGCAATATCTCCCTATTTAATTGCATTTGTTGAAAACTGTAATACATTGAAATTATTTTCACCCAAAGTTGACCGGTTATTTCTGATAATACCTTCGTAATTTATTACTTAAGTTAAAATAGTAGTGATGTCTGAGAAGTTTAATATATATGTGCTGAATGTCTGTTTTAAGGTCTGAGTTCATTGTCATTTTAAGGAAATTTTGGTCAATGTGTTTCCTTATTAACTACACAACAAAATCAATACAAATATTTAGGTACAGGTACGCACCATGTGCATCCGAACATGTTGTATTCCACGGAAAGCAAGCAGAGACAAATGTTCATTTAACGCAGTTATGTTCAATGTTCAATAGAGATTCCAACTTGTATTTTCTTGTGAATAGTACAAACTATGAGCTATAATTTATCATAACGTTCAGAAAACTAGTATCTTAAACTTAATTTAAAAGAGTTTTATCATGACACAAATTCCAGCTTTTATTAAGAAACAAAAATAACTGTGAATTAACTGTGAAACAAGTTTATCTGGAAGCTAGAGTAGTTTTTGATTGCAAGTTAATTTAAATTAACCACCAGTATAGTAAACTGTGGATGGTATTTACGTGTGTATTTTTAAGCATGACAAACATTTAAAACATTGCGTAATTTCTTTGAGTAGTATATTGTTTGCAATTACTAAAGTGCTAGTAATTTGAAAGATGAGTAATAGCGTTTCTTAGATTTTATTCTTTAAAGACAAATTCAAATTTGTAAGTGTTCACTTAATTAAATAACTAAAAGCAATTACCAAATAATTTGTTGTTATCATTTCCATTTGATAACGTTTTGTGCTTCTCTAAACATTGTGATCAAAACCTGAAGAATTATCTGTATTTAAGTTTAGGTCTTTATCTTTAAATCAAATCACACCACATCAAGTATGTGGAAAGCAAAACTTTGATTAGATAGATGATTACAGATTTAGTTTTTAACTTTAATATACGGTCCTATTAAGAACTATTTTAGCACGTAACCACTAAATGATACTGGGACGTTTTAAAAAAGAATATGCTAGCTAAATACAAATACTGCTCAGTTTTGCAAAGTACATTTTGAATTTTTGTGCAGACTTCAGGATTTTGCAGAAACAAGCAAAAAGATGCATTCGTGTAATCAATGTAACCTGAGCTACAAATCAACATCACATATGAACAGACATGTGAGATCTGCTCACGAAGGAATCCGGTTTCCTTGCAATCTGTGTGAAAAAACGTTTACGACTAAATACAGTTTGAATGATCATGTTGGACGCCATCTAGGAGAAATTACACATTAATGCGTCATTTGCAACAAGTCATTTGTTTCCGTTCATGAGCTTAATAAACATATTAAGGCAGTGCACAATCAAAACACAGTTAAGTGCTCTGTTTGCAACAAATCGTTCTCAACAAAATATAAATTAAATAGTCATATGTTAACTCATTCCAACGAAAGACCTTTAAAGTGCGCGACGTGTGGGAAAGGATTTGCCCAAGCTGGTGATTCAAAAAGACATCAAATAGTTCACACAGGAGAACGGCCATACAAATGTTCATTTTGCAGAAAGACTTTTTCACGAAGCGGTAGTGCAAGACGCCATGAAAAAAACCATTTTCGTAAAGAATCGGGATATTCATGTAGTCGATGTGATAAAATGTTCTTCAGCTCCGCGGGTTTGCGTTGTCATCTTAAGGTTCATTTTAAGGGAAGTACTCAAGCATTTTCATGCTTGTTTTGTGAGAAGGCATACAACTGTCGCAACACTTTATTTTATCATTATCGTCGCCACATTGGTGAAAAACCCTACAACTGTGAACTATGTGACAAAGATTTTGTACATTCAAGTGATAAAATGAAACACATGAAACGTTTTCATCTACAAGAAAAGCCTCACAAATGTACTGTTTGTGATGCTAGTTTTATTTTCATGAGTTACCTTACAAAGCATTCAAGAAAACACATAAATCGTCAACAACAAAATCAATATTCGTGTATATTTTGCGAAAGGAAGTTCGTTTACAAAAAACTTTTGGATACTCATATCCTCGTGCACACTTTAGAAAAACCATATTGTTGTGAACTTTGCGGTGCAGTGTTTACTAGCTCAGGAGATATGAACAAGCACATAAAAAGAATGCATTTGATTGAAAAACGTTTTTCCTGCGACGCCTGTAACAAGGAGTTTGTTACTAAATCAGACTTAACTTCTCACATTCAAAGATATCATAAAATGAGATAAACGATGGAAGCAATCGAAATGTGCCCATATACTTGTCCGTCATCTGACAAGGCTGTTTTCGAAAAGCACAATACCGTTTATTCACCTTAGCCGTCACATTGGAGAGAAACTAATCGGTTGTTAATTTTGACAAATTATTGCAAGATTAGAAAAGCAAAAATAAATATGTTACGCGGAGTCGTCTTGCACGCAATTGGCAATAATGGTGGTGCATACTGTGCGAAATCGCTTATGAAAATGAATAAAATAAATGTGTTTTTTTTCATGTGTATGTACACTGTACACTTTCCGACTATAGACTGATAATGACTAAAAGGATCAAAAAGATTTCACTTATGATGGAGAATACAACTAATTGTAATTTTGCAATTTATTACCATTCCCAGCTATACTACCATATATAAAAGATGGTTGTTCCTCCGCCAGCTTAGTTTGATTAAATTATATATACCGGCCTAATTTTGATTTAGACTCAAACAGAATATAAACATAATATTATAATAAAGTAATTTTTGTTAATATGTATTATTTTTAGAAGTAAGATAACAAATGATTAAAATTAAATGTTATTGAAATTTTTAAGTTTCAATAATGGAATAATTTTTGTAACTTGTCATTCTAACTTTCTCCTCAAAAATCGAGTAGTTTTTTGAAAAAATTAAAGCCTTGGTTTATAAGAATGAATATTGGCATTGCAATACTATGACTTTTGCCAGAAATGCAAGGTGCTATTCTAGATCAGATTTTAAGAACGCCTGAAACTAAAGATTGACATCAATTAATGTTGCTCTGACTTTACAAATGAAAGTTTTCAAATTGGTAATAAATTTGTTTGTTGGGTTGGATTTATTTATTCTTAGTTAATGGCCAGTTTGATTTTATTGAGTGTATAAAGTTTTCGCTTGGTTCACATTTAAATTTGATCAACCAGGTATAGTGATTCTATTCGACATCGACTCCATCACTTAATGAGGATTTTAATTTTAATGATGTTATATGTTTTTGACTATTCATCAAAACTACGTTCTAATTTATATGTGAAGTAATTTTTGATTGGCTATTTTGGTTATGATTAGGTATGTAAATTGGCAGGTTTGTTTATGAATTATCCCGACTGCTACATCGTAGTGGTAATTGTGTATGTATTGTTTAATTATATGCTTACTGTCTAATTGTTGGAAATCAGCATTTTGTTGTTACATGATAGACGTTAATAAATCAATATCAATTATATTTACTTTCGTAATCAGATTTTACTTTTTGACAACGAGATTCACGTTTCTTTTCTGTTCAGAGCTTTTTCTGTGCACCATGATTTCGCATCTGCTCTTTTAACCTGTTTCCCTTGCTTCTGAATTTTTGTCACATAATTAAAAGTTGCAGCGCTTCTCTCCGATATGTCGACGAATGTGATTAAAGAGAGCATACTTTTCATAATAAGCTTTATTACAGAAAACGCACCTAAATAAGCGAGGCCGATTTTGACTGCCGTTAACGTTATGCTTTCGTTTGGTGTGACGGACAAGCTCTGTCTTTGTGACAAATCCCTTTTTACAGACGTTACAAGAAAAATGTTTCTCCATCAAATGATTTTTTTATGCGACGGTTCATGTCTAATATTTTTGGAAATTCTGCGTCACAAAGCTCACAACAGTGAGGCTTTTCACGAAGGTGTGAAACGATGTGATAATCCAAACCAATTTTTGAAATGAATTTTCTTTCGCAAAACATACAGTAATATCGACTTCTGTGATGAACTTTCATGTGTATCGGTAAATGACTTCGAAGGTTACCTTTTTTAATAAAACTGGCACCGCAAACGGTACATTGATGGGACTTTTCTTGTAGGTGATAAACTTTGATGTGGTCCATTTTTCTTTTTAATGTTGAAAACTCTTTGTCGCATAATTCACAACTGTATGGCTTGTCTCCAGTGTGTTTACGAAGATGGTTAACTAACGAGGGACCTGCAAGACTTATAACCACAGAATTGAGTTGACTTTTATGCCAATGTGTAGTGCAATTCTTTAGAAATCGATTGATGTAAATTATATTCCCGAATGGTCACATGCAGCGTATCTATCCCACGTGACGCAAAAAAGATACGTTAAGCTGCTTTCAAAACGTTAAATCAGAGCGCTTGCATGGTACCAGCCACAAAGCTCAAACTCTGACTATCGCGATGCATAGTGTGCTTTTTGTGTAAATGCACCTGATGACTGGATATGACAAAACAATGCCTTACGTTTTAAAAGCAATTTAGCGTATTACTTTTTGCGACACGTGGGATAGAGTCGGTGCATATGGCCATTCGGGAATGTAATTTACACCAATCGATTTCTAAAGAATTGCACTACACATAAACATAAAACTCAACTCATTTCTGTGGTTATAGGTCTTGCAGGTCCCTCGTAAGCCAGATTTCCCGTGGTATGCTTTGCCACATAACACGCATTTAAACGCTGGAATGTTTCCATTGGAATGTGTCCTTAGATGACCACGCAAATGGACGGATTGAGCAAATGTTTTATTACATTGATTACAAGAATAGCGCGCTGATTTAATTACATACAAAAACTTGACTACACAGTTGTATTTGGCATTGAGTACTTATATGAATTTTATTTAGCATGCGCAGGATAACTACCTGTATCTGATCCTGGATACAGATTCTTCCTTTCTTGGTTGTCTGCATGAGAAGAGATGCACGTACACAACCAAAATATTAACCCACACCATTCTGCGCAATATTTGTATGAATTCAAGTATTAACCTTTGCAAAGAATAGCAGTAAAGAGATCAAAGTCAAAACTCAAACTAAAAGCAGCATATATTTTAGATTTACTACTTGTTTTTTAATCCTTGCCTACATTTTGTGTGCACCGAACCGCACATTTTAATGTTCGGCACGCATCTAACTTTTCTAGCGTATAACCATACATGTATCCATAAAGACATTGTCACTTTTGTTTTGCAGTTTTGTAAATGCGAATCTTTCCAAGAAGTTTTTAAACCAAAACAAACACAAATGAGGAAGGAACAAGAAAATATAAATCTTCTGAATTATTTTTACGAACGGCAAAAACTACAATTGAGGTGCTCATATATGCATTTTTAATTACATTTCAATAAAATATATATAGCAAAAACATTTTTATTCTCATCAAACATTATCCTAACTAACAACTATAATGTACATATAATTTATTTTTGACAATATAGAAATTCAAAAAACCAATAACCAGATTAACCATGCTCATTGGCTTTTTAAAAGTATTACTTAAAAACTTTTACTAGAAGACAAAGAATAAAAAAATAAGAACAATAATTTTTAAAGAGAAGACGACAGATGATCTTGACAACCACAATAAAAGCAAAAGCAGTAGGAGGATAAGGAAAATAAAATTGGTGGCAAAAGCTAATTTGAATCGAGTTTTATTTAAAATCGTATTACGTGTTTAGTGGTTTTTAAAAATTAAGCCTATAGATGTTAATATAGCGTATAATTTAAATTATTTATTATTGGCGCTGTAATGATCCACTCAGAAAGAATCTTAAATAAATATTTAAACTACATTTTATTGAAATAAAAAGAGGTATCATCTAAAAACTTTGGACAAGCATTAAAAGTACTTATTTTAAGAGATCTATTATGGCTGTTATTTGTCAGCATTTCAAAGTAAAATTAAAATATTTTACTGCGTACATTTACATTCTGTGTGATTTTTAGTGTGATTGTTCATTTAAAAAGGATGATGATAAGATAATACAAAACATAAAATGAAGTCATGTTTCCTAAAGTTCGTCCTTTTAAACTTAAAATAAGTCATGATTTATACCTGCAGTGAAAGCGTATTTTATTTCTCAAATGTTAAGTTCTCACGTGTTTTAATGCCAATGATATTTTGTAAATTATTAAACCGTTTTGGGAAAGATGTAAGCAAGTTACGTTGTGCTTTTGCCAGATATATACATTCATTTGGCTTTTAAGAAATTATAACCTAACGCGGTTTTGCTTTATATTTTGTTAATCATACTCCAAAATTAAATCTTTCTTTCCTAATCTTTGTGCATCCGTGCTTCAAAAATGCATTTTGAGTAAATTTTTAAATGTCACAACTACAACAATACTCGACGATAATAAGTTGTTTTTAGAAATAATTTTACCATTGACGATAGCTTAGGATGCATTCCATTGGTCGGGTAGTTTGTTCCAAGAAGCTAGTTTACGTGGCATGCAATTGACAGTCAACAAGGCTGAGCAGAACAGTTATGCAGTTAAGGTACCGGTATTTATAGATACTGAATTTTGTATGCACTTAAGTTCTTTGTTTTCAGTTGCACGTAGGCCCCACACAAAAATAATCTTCAGATTTCTGGATACCTACCAATGTAACCAAGCACGTACGCCTACATGTATTAAAAACTCAACCTCCTTATTTTGACTTTCATCATTTTGATAAGCATGCTCAATGCTTTTTTCTGCGCTACTATCTAGCTGAAAAACAGCTTTTTTAAAGAATGCTATGCGGAAATAATTCAACCATTTAATTTTCGTCTGAGCACTTCAGAACACACACATAAATTTATATCCGAGAAATGGGTTTGCTCGAAAATAAATCCCAATCTGGTACTGAACATTTTGTATCTGAGCTGCATTTTTTGACAGTTCAGCATATTTTTTCTTGTTTTTGTTTTACTTTCTAAAGTGATGCAGCTAAAAACATAAACCAATTCAGTGCTTGATAATTTAGCTTGGAAGCTGTTAATCCTGTAAATTTTTCCGTTTAAAAAATCTACTGATAAGTGTGACGTAATTTGAAATAACCAAAGACTTATTATTGTTTCAGTTTAAATAGCTAATTGGTAGTGGTTTCTGAACAATTGCATATTTCGTTACTTGAAAACTGGTTTAAAGACTTAAACGTTTTGTCTTTTCGATGTACTGGTTTGGGATTTGTTTTAATATTCTCTACATAACAAAATCAATGCACCTGTGTATTATACTGAATTTAAAATAGTTTAGTTATTGTGTAAAAACGTAACGTGTATATCCAATTTTTATTTTAAAATTGGAAAAAAACGTGCAGTGACAGTGGACCAAGTTTATCTGGAAGCTTGAATGGCTTCTTGATGACAAGTTGATTCAAAGCAACCACTACCAAAGCAAAGTGTGCCAAATATTTACGTGTAGGTATATATATTTAGGCGTGTGAAATATTTAAAACATGGCGTCATTTTTTGAAGCAATGTTTTGTTTGTAGTTACCAAATTGCAAAATGCATTTTTAATTATTTTTTCTTTAAATGCGGGAAACCCAAGATTTTTTTAGCGTTCACTTAACTTAAAAGAAAAGAAATATAGTTATATTATTTGCTTCATATATTTAATTGAATACTTTTGTGAATTCTGAAAATTAAGATCAAAATTTGCTACATTATCTGTGTTTAAGGTTATGCCCATATCATTAAATAAACAAGAAATCAAATCACACCACATTAAGTATGTGGAAAACAAAACTTTGATTACATAGATGATAGTGATTTAGCCTTTAACTCTAAAATGCTGTCCCATTAAGAACTATTTTAGCACGTAATCACTATATGATAATGTGAGGTTTTTAAAACGATTATGCTAAATACAAAATACTGTTCAGTTTAGCAAAGTAGAATTTTGGATTTTTGTGCAGATTTCAGGATTTTGCGGCAAAAAGCAAAAATATGTATTCATGTAATCAATGTAACCTGAGCTACAAATCAACCAAAGGTTTGAGGAGTCATGTGAGATCTGTTCATGAAGGTATCAGCTTTCCTTGCAATCTGTGTGAAAAAACGTTTACGACTAAATACAATTTGAATAATCATGTCGGACGCCATCTAGGAGAAAAAACTCATAAATGCACTATCTGCGACAAATTATTTGTTTCCGTAAAATATCTTAATCAACACATAAACACTGTACACAGTGAAAAATTAGTTAAGTGCTCTGTTTGCAGCAAACTGTTCTCAGCAAAATCGGATTTAAATCGTCATTTGTTGACTCATTCCAGCGAAAGACCTTTTATGTGTTCGACGTGTGGGAAACAATTTACTCAAGCTGGCAATTTAAGAACACATCCAAGAGTTCACACAGGAGAACGGCCTTACAAATGTTCATTTTGTAGGAAGACTTTTTCACTAAGTGGTAATGCAAGGCACCATGAAAAAAGCCATTTTCCTGAACCATCGGGATATTCATGCAGTCGATGTGATAAAAAATTCTCTAGATCCGCGGGTTTGCGTTGTCATCTTAAGGTTCATTTCAACGATAGCACTCCTTCGGCATTTTCGTGCCTGTTTTGTGGGAAGGCATACAACTGTCGCAACGATTTATTCGATCATTATCGAAGACACACTGAGGAAAAACCGTACAACTGTGATTTATGCGACAAGGACTTTGTAAATTTAGGTAATAAAATTAAACACATGAAACAAAGACATCTGTTGGAAAAGCCTTACAAATGTACTGTTTGTGATGCTAGTTTTACTTTCATGGATAAACTTAGAGTGCATTTACGTACACACATGGATCCACACCAAAGGAATCAATATTCTTGTATATTTTGCGAAAAGAAATTTACTTGCCAAAAACATTTGGATTCTCATGTCCTTGTGCACACTTTAGAAAAACCATATTGTTGTGAGCTGTGCGGTGCAGTGTTTGCAAGGTCAGGAGATATGAGGAGTCACATAAAAAGGATGCATTTGATGGAGAAACCTTTTCCTTGCGCCGTCTGCAAGATGGAGTTTGTTACTAAATCAGACTTAAATTCTCACTTTCAAAGAAAACATAAAATAAAATAAAGGATGGAAGTAATCGGGATTTGCCCGTACACATGTATGTTATTTGCCAAGCTAACATAAGAAAAGCAGAAACAAACATGTTACACGTAGTCCTCTTCCACGCAAAGAGGAATAATGGTGTAGGCTGTGCGGACAGGGTTATTGAAAGAAATAAAATACACGTAAATTTTTCTCAGTTTTATTACATGCTTATGGGCAGTGTACACTGCCCGACTAGGCCGACTTTGGACAAAAAAATTACAAAACGATAAAAATGGTTTTACTTATGATGGTCGATACAACTAATCGTAATTTTTTAAAATTCATACCGTTTTCAGACATACATTTATTAAAGATAATCATTCCTCTACCAGTTTAGTTTAATTAAATTATATCTGTCAGCTTAATTTGATGAAGACTCAGACAGAATATAAATAAAAGTGAGTATTGTTTGTATATATATATATATATAAATAATATTTTTAGAAGTAAGATTAAAGTGGTCAAAATTAAATGTTATCTAAGTTAAAATAATGGAGTATTTTTTAAAGCTTTTTATATTTATTCACAAATTTTTTAACTGAAAGTTTTGTAAAAAATAACTGAATATTAAAACGACAATAACTTTATGATATTACATAATAAAGAATATAATTGTACATTAGAGCGTAATACTAAAACAGTTTGATTTAGATGTAAATACAAAATAAAATTCAATGGAGATATACAATTCTTTTTATTAAAACACATCGGTTAAAATATTTACATATTTACAGGAAAATATTAATTAAGAGTTGCACTGTAAAACAAATCATATTTCTAAATGTAAAATAAACATTCCTTACAATACCGAATGCCAGATATCTCAACTTAAAGTTTATTCTCTTATGACAAATTTTTGGTGACAGATTTCACACTCGTCTTTCCCCGGTATGTATAGGTTAGTTGGCATTAACGTTACTTGACGATGAGAATTTTGCATTGCAAACTGGGCACATGAAAGAGTTTTCCCCAGTGTGTATACGTTGGTGACCTTTGAGGAGATCCGTAGATAAGAATTCTCCATTACAAACGTTGCCTAAAATTTATTTCACCAGTATGAATTCTCATGTGAATAGTTAAGTAAAGTTGGTTTAAATAAGGTCTGCCACAAGCCACAAACATCACATTTACTAACCATCTTCTGGTGCTGATCTTTCGGTATTCCAAACGGTCAATTTTTACATTTTTTTGCACCGGTTTTTTTGCTCTTTGCAGAGATGTCCTTGATTTTGTAATGTCGATAATGATGGTAGACTTTATCGTTCTGAATTTTACTGATTCATAGATTTATGCTTCTGCGAATAGTCTGATTCGACCTCCCCAACACAGACTCAAATTACATAGTTATTCACAATCTAAATACTGTAATTAAATCGCCGATTCTGAATAAATTCGTAAAAAACAAAAATTTTATTCTTCGTACTAAAGTAATTTAGATAAAGTTTATTAAAGCACTTCATTAAACGTTTGCGATCATTTAAACTGTCTAATATGCATACTTTTTAACAAACAAAAAACCAACAATAGTGTGTTACAAAACATTATTATTTGTGTGTGAAATGTATGTACATTTTGTACAAGTATTGAACAGTATTGTAAACTGAATTTATTTTATTTCTATGGATTTTCGAATTGATATGCAATAACGCTAAATCTGCAAAAAAGAAAGTATCTATCCATCTATCTATTATTACAGATGCCACACTTGCAAGATCGTTCTCCTGAATGCACTAATAGGCGACGTTGCAAATTAGATTTTTTCGTTATAAGAAACATTTTGGTGACAGATCTCACATTCAGAAAGTTTTTAACCGGTGTGTATTCGACGATGACCTTGAGGAACGGATTTGGTCGTAAACAGTTCTTGGCAGAACTCGCACTCGAAAGTTTTTTTCTCCTGTGTGAATACGGGGATTAACTTTAAGGTTACTCAAATCCGCAAATTTTACTTGATAGATATTGCACGTAAAAGGTTTTTCGCCGGTATGTGTTCTCATGTGACGAAGTAAAACGGAGTTTTTGATGAATCCTTTTCCACAAACTGTACAATTGTAGTCCATCTTCTTGTCGCCACTTTTTATTATTTCTATGGAACCTTTCCCAACTTTTCTAGAAGTAATGATGGCGGCTGCACTATAATGTGCTGATCCGGTGCAGACGGGAATCTTGCTTTTCTACTGCTGCCTTTCGAATTGGAGCAATCATCCTTGGAGGAACTTTGTGTATGATTTGGCGCTTTTACCGTTGCAGGAATTTGATACACGGCGTTCTTATTGACTGGAATTTCAGCGGTTTCTGACGCAGGTTCCAGCTTGATCACTTGGGTGAGACACTCTGCATTTTCAGTGTCAACTTCCATTACAAAACGTCCTTAATCTGATACCGAAGAAAAAAGGGTTTCAGCACCCGTCTCTGTAAATACACTGGGAAACGTGTTTGCTCGCTCAATAGAAGCGTTCAGAATATTCTCTGAAGTGGGCGACTCTTATCTTGTTGTCCGAGACGGCGATTGCTTTGATAATGCTACCTCCTGAGCGCGTCTTTCAGATTCTGAAACCATAATTCAGAAAACTGTGTTATTTATTACTTGAAGGAAAATTGAACTCTGTTGACTGAACTCATCGCACAGTTGACCAAGAAATCGTAAACCTCAAGAAACATTTTCCTTTCCGACCGTGGATCCTCCAAACGACATTGCCAGGTTTCCAGCATGTCCTGCGAGTACAGTATGTAAAAAGTTGTGCCTTCCACGAATGCGGTTGTTGATATTCAGAACCTGGCCTTCAACCGACTTCTTGACTCTCTCGAGCTGATTGTGGACTTTTTTGTACAATTCAAATAAATATTGTATTTTTAGTTAATGATTTAAATTTAATAGCATTTTTATTAATATTTTGTATTAAAACTCATTTGTTTGTAAAACACTGGAACAATAATGAAA
>JAQFYG010003465.1:0-12511 GCA_034694325.1 Entomobrya corticalis | reverse complement strand
TATGTATTACTTAGCTGCATGACCGTGTACGTACAACGCTGCTTTCTCTTCATCGTACACGTTACAACCTTACAAAATTTTTTTTGAATTGGGGACAGAAAACCCCTGTAAGAACTTTCTTTGCATATATTTTCGCTTTTAGTCTCTTTCTGTATTGCGAAAATTAGATTTCATCAACTTTATCAGAGCAATAAAATCACCGTATATACGTCATGAGATTTATATAAACCCAATCGACAGAAAATTACTACCTGGGGAAATCTAGTTTATAAGTTCGGTCGATAACTGCATGCTTTTACTCTTTCGTACGATTTTTAGAGCATTGAAAATTCAACCAAGGACACAAGTGATTTCACTCATTATAAGTATTTCTTGTTTTGTACCAATGTCTTTTTGTATAAAAACTTTTTTCGGAGAAAGCACAGTATCTTTATCTATCTGTTGCTCCTGTAATAATCGCAGCAATGCAATGCAATGTGCTTTGGCACAGTAAAAACTTTTGTTGTTGTTTGCATCAATAAACATACGCAATCAATCACCTTAATGAAGTTACTTTGATGTCTTAATTAGATATGAATCGTATTTTTGAACAGATATAAGTAACTCGTAACTTACCTTTTGCTTCATATCTGACTATGCAGAGAGAGTAGGTACTTAGTTGGTGGCTCTGGAACAGACTTATGCTGTCAGTAGCGAATAACAAAAACGATAATTAAAGAAGAAAGCCGCGTTTGCTGAAGTTGCGTTCTTCAAGCAAAGTTGCAAAACTCAACGTAATTTTTAATATCATTTATCCACGTACAATATGTGGCCGTCGTGTCAATCTAATTTTTGAAAATATAAAACTTTAATAAAAAATTAAAACGTGTTTGGACACCGAAAAAGATCGGGTCCGAGTAAAGAGGGAGTCAAATAAAAACTGAAATCACGGAGTGTTTGGTTTACAAAACTATGCCACAGCAATTTGCAGGCGTTATCATTTGTTTTCTTGTGGTATATTTTCTCAATGTGTAAGTCAAGTATATTTATCGGCACTTTCTTCAACCACGTCGCAAATGGGCCGCTGTTATTAGTGCCTTCTTTATCGAGCAATTTCAAAATATGCGTCCATCAATGTCATTCTTCTCAGCCCTTTCATTGCCTCTCACAGCCCCTATCAAATCGTGCTTTCATATTCAAACCAAACGTGTTCTAATAATGGATCCTCACTTTTCTCCATTTTCCTGAAGAAAGCGCTTTACAGCTTTCTCTATACCTTGGCATTTTACTTCGTGTTTCCTTTTACTTCCACTCTCCGATCAGAATCAACACTCATGTGTGTCCTCATTTCTTTCATTACTCGACAGATATTAATTTGATCACTGGAAAATATAGGCCAACGGTAGACTGCATATCACTCTGGAAGCCAGCAGTGCTGTAAATGTGTGGGAGACGATTTCCATGAATGGGAGGAATAAGTGGATTGGTAAATGTTTGATTATAAAAGCAAAGGAGAACCTCAGTTCGGTGAACAAGTAAACAATACACTGTCTCATCATCACTGTTGTCAGGCTATCATTACCATCCTGTTTGTGCACAGATAGAGTCACAGCCATATCACTTCACACTTCATGTGATGTGCGTAGGATGAATGAGTCATATAAGGAGATATGAATACAATAATATGATATCCCCAATCTATTCAGACAGTGGACACTTTTATACATTTTTCAATAAAAACTTGATAGCGTTCTATATTTGACGCAAAAATAGACTTATTTATAAGCAACCCACGTCCTTGTATTTCTTAGTGAATAAAACTCTTACGTTCTTCACAATTCACGTTAGATATTTTTATTCTCCATTCTACATTCACCTTTTATCTGAAATGGAGCGTGATAGCAATGCTGATCACTGTAAAGGAGGAAAGAGATGAGATAAATTTATACCTCTTGGCATCATTTTCCCGTATATTTTAATTTTTTCAGTAAACTGTATCATTAATTTAATGTATTCTTTCGGAAATTAAATTACAATGAAGTTAAGAATCAATCCAATTACATAACAAATTTATAGTCATGTAGGTCATGTACCTATTTACATTACCATTTAAACATTTCATTCTACATACTTGTATGCTTTATTATTTATAAAAGATGACGACTCGAATCGTTCATTGTTAAGGAATCCTCCTCTTCCTTATTGGTAATCCATCTAGTAGAAAATCGGAATTTGTGAGGTTTTTCATTTTTGATAGTTGTATAATCACATAACAAGATATAAGATCGATAGCTAGGGACATCGCGACTTTCTCCACCATCGTAAAAGATTGCAGGTTGAGCTGTCGTAAAATTTCCGCTTTTTCAACACACACTACATTCAACATTCTTTAACATGTTACCCTATCTATGTCTCATTTCTTCGTGTGTAAAAAGGCAAAAGCTTTTATGATGACTAGATAACTGTACATTCATGCAATACTGTAAAGAAAAGGCCCCATTATACCCGATGGGACCAAACTTTTCTATTGGAATTCATTCCAAGTTAACTCTAGCATGTCAAACACATAGTCCATATCGAGCTGTTAAAAAGATCGATCTAGTAAATGAAGTGTTATAATAGAAAACACGTTACCCTGAAATAATAATTGCTGTTTTAATGTGTTGAGATAATAAATAATAGTCCTGTCCTTTCAGGAGAATTTATTTCATTGAATTGAATAGTGTACGGCGATAGTAAAACACTAGTGACAAAATGAAGAATACAGTGACGATAGTGGAGAATAGGTAAGAGCTAACAATACAATTTTCATTCTTGTTCATGAAATTCGAGAATACCTATGAGCATCAGTATATGATCTGATGAAAGATAAATTCTATAGTTTGCAGGCACGTGCTCAGCAGGAATCTTTTTGTGTGTAAAAACACATTACTTAATTGAAAAAAAAACAATTTGTGAAATAGAATAAAGCCCAATACATGTACAAATAAATATATCGTGAATCTATTAGCATGGATTGTAACAGCCAGTCTAGCTCCTCATACAGGAAACGTTTAACATCATTAACGACCCACTTGAGAAAATATGAAAAGCCCAAATCCAATGGATACGATGTATATGCTACAAGCTACATTTCGGGGGACATCCCTTGGCAAAAAATTTTGCAGGATGAGTCCAGCTTTTACACGGCAGACTTACCACCGTTTGCACCAAAATTTGAAGTTAGTCATTTGGCTGTACAAGAAAAAGAAAGAAAGTTAAGAGGAGAAAGTGTGCGGAAACAGGATATTTTGCAGTCGTCTCAAGAAATTGTGCAGCATTTAAAAGAGGCAGCTGCGGAAATTGCCACAAGTGACAGGAACCAGCATCTAGCCTATTTATATTTTAAAGCGATGCAGTATTCAGAATTGAACAAAGCACAGGCATTAGACGAGAGGTATCCCAAGCCGAATTGTGACGTGATACGGTCGATGTACTCCAGAGAACATCAAGCTGCTATTGCTGCTACTCGCTGGGAAAAGCATGGATCGGCGGAGGCCCCCTTCATGGAAAAGGAAAGACAACTGGTGAAACTACCCGAAGTGCTGACGAGTACCTCTAGCGAAACCCGTAGGATGGCAACAGAGAGCGAGCGAGAGGATTTGTTTCGATTGCGTAAGGCGATCAGAGAAGCTTTAGGTATGAATTAATTTGTATGATATGAGTACTAGGCGTTACTGACGTATACGAGATTGGAAAGAATGGATAAAATAATGAGTCATTTTCTTGCAATAGGTTCACCAATGGTTTTGAGAGAATTCAAGCTTGCTGAAAAACCCTGGCAGTTCAAGGTAAAAGAAAGACGACAGGGAGAACAAGCCCAGAAAAAGCGAAAGCTTCCCTGGAAAAGGAACGTGTACCCACCAAAAACAAGGGAGGAACGCATTGCCCAGCTTCGAGCTAAGGCGCCACCTCTCAGTTCGGAATACTTGGAAACTGATCTTCTCCCTGGGTTATGGGAGCCTGAGCTTATGATTCCACAATTTAAGACAGCTTATATTGAAGCTAAAGAGAAAGAAGCTGAGGATTTGATTGAAGTGGAAGATGACTGGCCGAATATATTTCAGACCAACAGGAAATGTATGGAATGGCTAAAGTCAATACCAGATTCTCTTTGAACATAGATAAATTAGGCAATTAATAGGAGCTGATAGTATCGGCATACATTTTTATGGGGAACAAAAATACTGATCGATTCACCTATGCTTTGATAAGCCTTCCATTGATTAATTAAATTTAGATTAATTATTACTTGAATTATATAAATGAAGTGATTAAGCTTGTTTAAATTGGATAACGATGATTGCCGATGATGATGATTACGTATTTTTGTTTCGTTATCTTGATTGTACACATTGTCAATTATCGTTATGCATGCAGCTAGAAATGCCAAATTCCTAAAGTACACTTAAATTTTACACGAAAGCATAATAAATTTTGTGACGCCTTATTTGAGCTGGAACCAACCGGATCTACTAACCAAAACTAGTTCTACACTCGTCTATTCTACAATTCGCCATCCATTTATAAATTAAAATTTTCGACAGGATTATGTTTTATTCATGAAGTTGCTTGCTATATTTTGGCATTTGCGTGTTTTAAAGCTCTCAAATGATAACTTTCTGTATTTGAAATATGTCTCCAGTATTGCTGTACACAAGTTGAAATTGTTGAAATACTTTTGGCGAAAATCAATGGTAAAATGGCCTTCCCCGTTGAATAGTAAAAAATGTCTTAAATGCTTTAAATTAGGTCAATCAATATAAATATCATTTTTATGTCTGAGTATATTATGTTTTTAATGAGGAATAAATATGTAGAGATTTATGCAACCTTTTGAAAGGGAGCAATTATTTTAACAATTAATTATGCAAACGTATAACTACGTAGAAAACTCAAAAAAAATAATATGCACAATGTATTACATCTCATGCACTTACAATTAATGGCTATAATCAGAAGAGCTAATGTCTGCCTAGGATGGGCAGTTTTGATTGGATTGTATTATTGAGTACAGACTACAGACAGTTCAGAAAGCTGCTTACGAGTAATAATAACATGTAACCCATTTCTAATAGTAAATCTGGTTAACTTTTACTCAATGATCGGAAAACAATCGATATTTCGACCGATCGACTCTGTATTAATCCCTCTGTCAAAGATAAAACTAATCCCATTTGATTCTTTGACCTTTTTCCAGAAACAGTAAAAATTAAATCGCAAGTATCAGAATAATTATTTATTTTATGAGAAACTAAACATCTGCGACACGTTTATCATCTTTTATGCTGTTGTTGTAAGTAGCTACCTTAACATTTATGATGTCTTTAAACAAAAGTACAGACCAAACTTTCCTTTCCCACGGTAAACTACCAGTATTTATTAGGCAATTAATGTCGAACAATATTTGATTGTATGTACCTATCTATCGACTTGTATGCGTCAAATTAAGTCATTCCCATTTGACACGTGACATAAAAGTCTTATTTTTCTACTTTGCAAATGTAAATTAGAAATGAATACTGGTACAATGTAACTGCATGTATTTCCCACGCAATATAGTTTTTTTCACTTCACCAAATGAGATTGAAAGCAACAAGCAAACATTTCTTATACAATGCAATACAGTAAAACCTCTCTATAAGCAAACTCTATACAAGCAAAACCTCCCTATAAGATCAGCTGAATTCCCCCCCGTGGTGTTTTACCTGCTAAAATCCTCCCTTATAAGCAAACTCTTAATAAGCAAAAACTCTCTATAAGGAGCTTCAATTCGCATCCCTTCAGAAGAAAATACCTCTTTATAAGCAAAATTCTAAAATTTTTGACGAAAAATTAAGATTTTAATGCACATGTATCATGCATACAAACACGAAGTACTATTGAGCTTTGGTTACAAATCTAAAATCTTTACAGGAATACCTGTACATCGTCTCAGTGCCTATATTTTATGCACGATTTGTGTTTTTGCGTTTAATCTCTATTTTTATTTCTAGAAAACCCTGAAAAACTCCTTATAAGCAAAACTTTCCTTATATGAAGGTTTTCTCTATAAGCAAAACTCCCTATAAGCACAGGAAAAAAATATCCGTTGGGCGTTGCTTATAGAGAGGTTTTACTGTAATTATTGATAATTTTATTATACGATTAATAATGCAAAATTATCCTGAATAAGAATCTCTCCCCGGTACATCTGCACTCATTGTCAGTATAATCTGTTAACTGAGGCTGTACTAAATATATTGATTAATCTTGATTTGGTTCTGTCTTCAAACTGACTCTGTCGTGTGACGTCTAATTTTCTACCCTTCGTCTTTCCAAAAGGAATCTCTGATTTATTCTGCAATTACTATATCTACTGCATCAATATAAAATAGCATTTTAGCTTATACTCCAATAGCAGAACCCTGCAGCTCTTGTTGTTGGATAATATTCACAAAACCACGCCTTCCGGTATTCTTTACATAAAAATTTCTCAGTTGTTTTCATGCATTGCCTTTGATCCTGCCCAAAGTAGCAGGGAAATTGGAAACAGAATAACCAACAATATTGCTTCCTGGAATCCAATGGACTCAGGGCTGGTAGTGGCAACATACATACATGCATGTTAGCGTGTGCTTTCGTTCTCTCACAGTCAAGCAGAAGTAAAAGGCCATGAAACACGGGAAGGGTGAAAGCTACAATATTTGGTTGGTCGTCGGTACTTCATCAAGGCACATAATATAAACCTGCATACAAGCAGCCCTGTGGGAGCAGTAGTTCATTTTCGTCTCCATCAAGTACACATTTTATCATCAATGTGCATCGTGTAACCAGATATATATATGCCCATCAACATTTCACTTTTACCTACATTTGCAGTGTTGACGGTGCCCTTGCAAGTCGAATCTAGTCGGATAAAATATTATCGTAGTTTGTAGAAGTAGCCCTTATTACTCGTAAAATCTACTTGATTACTTATCAATTTATTGCCAAATTCTTAGTTTGATTTAAGCTTTAACTGAACTATATTGGAATAAAAGTCAAAGAAGTAGTCAATTTTAATCTCTAAGTTTTTTAACATTTTGGCCACACTTACTTTGTGCAAGCTATTCAGCAAAATTAAGATGCTAATTGCTAGCACGCGTCCACTTGTTTTGATTGTGATGAGAGCGTCAACATAGTCGACAAACGTTTGACACGTGCTGGTCGTCTGTGGTTAAAATGATTGAGTGTGGTGGTCTCGTGGGTGAATAGTATGTTGTATTAATACTTAAGTGATTGAGCTTTTTATTGAGAACAAAACTGAAAAACAAATAAAAGTGAAATAACAATAGCGCTGCTATTAAAAGTTGTAATAAATCACGCTTTTTTATTGAAAACTAAAATTAGCCCTGCACTAAATGCCAATCATGTATAACAGTACAGACAACTTAGATTTGGAGTCGATGAATCGACAATTTTTTGAATCGGCCCATTTTGAGTTCATGTCCGACTCCTTTTACAACACCCACAATGAAAGCTCTAACGACATGGAAGATTGTGGACTTTTGGACGATGATTCCCCCCTGTCAGGTCTGAGTGACCAAGAAAATAGTATCAGAACTAGAAGGAGAAGAAAACGATGTCCACAACAGCAAATTCAGCAAAGGCAAGCAGCTAATATGAGAGAGAGGAAAAGAATGCAGAGTATCAATGATGCGTTTGAAGGGCTCCGTGCGCATATTCCTACATTACCTTACGAAAAGAGATTATCAAAAGTGGACACACTGAGATTGGCAATTGGGTACATAAATTTTCTATCGGAAGTTGTTAAAACAGACCGTGGGGCAGAGACGAGAGGACCTGTACCAGAACCACCAAAGAAGGTGGTCATTCAGAGTCATCGAGGTTAGTTACCCTGCTTTACTTTTTATCTTATCTCTCAGCCGCCGGCAGTGAAGTAGTGGTCTAAATAAAACAAATATTTAATCGATAAGCGTATTGTAGCTGTATATTTAACTGTGTTTAGATATATAAAAGATAAGCATTGCATTGTTTATTTTCAAATGGAGGATTTTATGATACAAACAATTTTGTTTTGATTCACAGGAGAATTCGGTCCGATTGGAGGTCATTCCCTGTCCTGGTCCAGTGAGAAAGGCCATTACAATGGACCTGTTATGGTTGCTAAAGTTTGGACTCCAGAGGATCCCAGAAGCGGTCGGTCATCGGCTGCAATGTTTTGTGACGCATGAGATTATAAAGAAATTGTGAAAAAGTGCAAAAATAACTCTTTATCTTTAAGATCAGTTATTTTATCGGAAAGGAAGACAGTCACCGCAATTTATTTTGGTATTGCTAAATTTATTTATATTGAATTCTGTGATTATTTACATTTTTAAAATCAAATTTATAGTTGGTTTGTGCAATTATTTTTAAACGCTTTAAGTGCTATTCATCCAAATGACCATGAAATTATTTTATCAAGATTTATTTTGTAACTGAATTTATTTATAATATATTTATTAAAACGATGAATAAAAACAAAATTATATATACTGTTAGAATTTTCATCGAACGTGTAACCAATTAATTCAGATTCAGAAAGATTTCTTCAATTATCCTTCCCCTGCACAAATTCTGGCTACAAGCAAAGGGGATATGATCATAATCCTATGGGGCATTATGATACATTACGTTAAAAGCATGATCTTTTCAGCTTGTAAACTTTCGTCACACAACTTTCGTAAACTCAATTTATGCAATTTAAAAGAAACTGTCAATTGTTTTTCAATTTATTTGTTAGCACATTGTGAAATCGATAATTTACCAAGAAATATATATAAATATATCTAAGTATACATATAGGAGCTGGCAGTGTGCAACCGTATTTCCCATAATGATATTCCTTGTAATGATGGCTTGCTTATATATGTCATGAATACAAAAGTAAAACCGAGTTCTCATTTTGAAGGCTTTACTTACATTATAAAAGATGACATATGGAATATTCTATATTTCCAACAGTACAGCATTATTTTTTATGAATACCTTATATGCTTTAACTAACTGTTTATATAAATGCATTCTTCCTTGATTGTATACATATATGACTGGATTTGAAGATCCCTTCACCTGGAAGTTTTTTCTGCTATAGATCTAACAAGTAAAATCTTTCTTCCCAGTCTATTTGTAGCGCAACTTTTATTTTCAGCACCGTCCTATAAGTATTAACAGCAACAGCAGGCACCCTTATTCTCTTCAATGTTTGTATGTATTTCTTTCCTTTCACCACACTTCTCTAAGCATTAGCCATTGTGAATTCACATAAAAGAACGATGTAGCAATGATGTGCTGACGTTTAGATGCCCGTGAGAAATTTCTAGGTTGAAGACAGGTGTCAACTTTCCCAGAATTTACTTTCCAGAAAGGAATGAAAGAAAAGTAGCGGAAAGCTTCCCTTTCTTCGGCAGTAGATGTGCTCCCTTTTAAAAATATATATTTTTCCATTTTCCAGGAAATCCATCTCCGCCGTGTGTTATACTACCACTTACATTGCCCATGCACGGCATGCGTCATACTTTTCTTTCAATATAAATATCATTTAATTTTTATTACTTTTCGGCAAATATTTTAAAATACTAAGTAAAGTATACGCAGTATATATAATACAAATCATAAATATATTTAAAATGAATATGTAGCATAATCTAGATATTGTATGATGTTTATAACAATTCTAGTAATTTATGTTTATTTCTAGTAATGAGAAAACGGTAAAGTTTAATGATTCATATGGAAATTGTTACTGCCTGATTTTCTTACAAATATCATTTTAACAGCAACTGTCATGTTGTGATTATTTATATTCAATATCTTTACATGCAAAACTTTATCGTATTGTACGATAGTTGCAGAAATATACACCCGTAACTGGGTATATGTAGTCACGTTACATTTTAGAGAACCCGTTTGTAATAATTAGGCACGCGACCTTCCGTGACCTAATGAATCAAAATAGCAAAAACGCATCTGTTTTTAAAGATAACGAACATTTTTAATAAGTTGACAGACTGACATGTTTATGAAACATGCGAATGCGATATCTGGAATCAGCAGTATCAACAATGTGGATTTAGGAATATGCATGTAGTTATATTTTCAATACGTCAACACTTAAAACCTGTATCATTTTGTGATAAACTTCAATAAAGATGACAATAATAGTAAGCTTAAATCTGTTCTGTGCTGTTCCGAAAAAGGAAATGCAATTGAACTATTCGATATTATAAAAGCTCTAAAAGCGCACCTGGCCGGATGTTTCATTTGTAAACCATATTGCATAATCATTTTTGAGAGATTGGCAGATTTTTTTCCCTATACTTTAACGAAATAAGAAGTATATATTTAAAGTTTGAAATGTATATATATATGTTTTATTAACTTATTATATAGCTGAGCTAAAAGTAAAGCAGCAGCATCTTGTGCTCAAATACACAATCTTATTTTTCTACATCTATAAATCGTTCTATAAGCATTGTAAAAAATATTAAAGTTTAATGACATACACATATAAAATATAGTTACTGATGATGAAAGATACTGTTCAATGCACTTACATACTATTGCATTACGGATATAGAATAAGAGAATAAAATCTCACTCATGCTCCCGCACTCTTAATAATCATGATTACTTAGGAAAAAAGAAATGTTTATTCTGGAAACAAAAATACTGACAGAAGCTCCGGGATTAGCTACTAAGTAAATGTTAAATGTTTTCCTTCTTTTCTGACTTGATTGATTCAATCCTGTACTTTGGACTGTTAAAATTGCAATTGATGAGTAATAAAGCAGTGCTTTTATTGGCTGCAAATCGCAGCAAAGCTATTTTATTAAAATACGGACTGGTTTTTTATCAACCATTTTTACTAGAGTGGGCATATGCTTTGGAGTATTTTAATTTTAAATTCTGGAACAATATTCAATCGGTACAACTGTACTTACGGAAAGATGAAATGTCGCACCTTTTTTATTAAACGGATATCATGAAGGTGAATTTTGCAATATTTTCAAGTAAGTGCAAGTGTAATTCTATATTATTTTCGAGCATATTATAATTATTTCAGCATTCCCTTCAAATTTGTTCTAATTTTATTACGATGAGTTGAGTACAGAGGAGGGTGCTCACTCAACCCAAAATAATTGTGTAGTGCACAATAAACCTCAAAGTTCATTGAAGCATACAATGAAATATTATTGTGACGGGACAAAGATGAAGTTCACAGATTAAAGATTGTTTTCAAAGCACTTGATCAATATATGATGATGCTCATGAAAGTAATTCTTTTCATTGAAATTAATGCTCCATATTTCACAATCCCGACACGCAACCGACAACACACAGACAGATCCTGATTCATGATGAGTGCGAAAAAGAAAAGGTGAGCTGAGTTCAACAAAGACAAAAAATAAAAAATAAATTTTACTCCTGCGATACAGTTTATATTTAAACGGGAGCACTGGAGCAACACTTTAAATAGTGTTTACAAAAAGGACATAATAATATAGAGAATAGATGCAAACCTGGGATCCAGCTGCGTACAGTTTACAAATTATCGACTAATGCCTTTCCCTCTGTCGCATCCCTCATTCAATCATTTCTTCTCCCTACTTCCCTTCCTACAAAACTCATCTATTTCTCATATCACACTTGTGTGCTCTTCTTTTATTATTCTTTGTGCGCTTTTTATTATCTATAATTCCGCTCATTCCCCTTTTCTGTGGCAAACCTCTACAATGAATTTGCCCACTCATCATCATCGTCGTTGTCCTCCAGCCTCTTTTTTCATATATTCCTTATTGAGCTCTCTGGATTTCCTATAACACCTTCACGCTCGGGTTCTAATAGTTAATTCTCTGTTACATTTCACTAGTGCGGATAGCTGCTTTAATTTGTATTTGGATTGTGAGTTTCCTTCTGCGTTTGCAAAGCTTACCTCGCTCAATTTTATAAGCAACAACTGCGAACATTGTGTACCCGCTTTTAGCAATCTAATCTAGGTACATGGCACACACACACACCACGGTGTAATATTTGATGTGGGATATTGTGTTTCATTGTTATTTTTAGAATGGATTAGCATATCAATTTATAAGGAATAAAAATTCAATTCGGTTAGATTCAAACGCTGTTGTATGTGTGTGATGGCAGGGATCATATAATTTCTAGGATGACTATATATGATTGCTTGATTACTTTTTAGATTAAAAATTAAATCTGTTCTAGCCAACGCGAATTATGAAAGCTTTATATACCCAATACCTTTAAATATGGCTTTAAAATGAACAGTGAAACATGGTCACTGTATTCTTTTCAGATTGGCATTATGTTTAAAGAGACTGTATTTTTACAATTCTTGTCATCGGGACAGAGATTTAGTTTTGTCCCAGCATGTTTTGTTCAGGGCATGAACTGAGATCATTCAAATCGTTGACTTTTAGCTGAGTAATGTTGCATGTTTTAAAAAATT
>JAQFYG010003464.1:0-12512 GCA_034694325.1 Entomobrya corticalis | reverse complement strand
GTAATAAATAGAACAATTACGGAAATTATTTATTTAATGATTCAGATTATAAAACATAAAACATGCTTTTTGAACGTAATCATGATTTATTATACCTGAAATGATTGGACGATGCATATCCAAACGCAAAAATCAATCCAAAGAAGAAAGAAAAAATGACACTCCTCCAAAAACTAATTAGTCCCGAAAATGATACATAACACATTCCAATGGAGAACAAAATTATGAAAACCAACAAAATTTTACAAGCTTCCTTGTAATCTACACGTTCTAGTAAAGGAGACTTTAATGGAGCTTCCCTATGAGCAGCTTCTTTGTGCTGTGCTAATGTTTCCATGGTTATTTATGATGATTTCAATTAAATTATTTACTTTTCAACTCTGCCAAATAATTTTTGGGGTTTTGTTAAATTTATTTTGTGGTGTATGTTGAACATAAGTCACCCAAACCAACCAACTTGGAAGTTTAGAATGAAATTTAGCATGAAGTCGATTGCAATAAGACATGCATATGAATGATTGCTAAGAAGAAATGATCTCTTGAGATGAATCATCACCAAAAACGTACCGTGGGAAAGCTATGACATAAGACAAATTTCAGCTAATGGGTGCAAATATCTCAATTAAGATATCCATTTCAGCAAGTCTTTATATGTAACATTAGGATCATTGGTTTTGTTACTTGTTCCTTACGTTGTTTGTCTATCAGTCTTGTTTTTAAAAATTAAAAGTTTTGCTAAAAATATACAATTGCCATTTTTAATTCAAAAATTCATACGTAAATATTATGATTGCTCACAAATTTTAGTTGCTCACGTTTATATAAATAGTTACTGTTGGTTTCACTTAAGCTATTTCATGAATTATATTACATGCGCTACTTTATTATTTTTGGGCTAATAGTTCATTATTTAAATATTTTTGCTGTAATCTTCTTTCTCCGAAAACTTCATTTATTTGGATCATTCTATATATGGACGTAGTTAGCTTTATATTTTTCATTAAAAATATTTAAAAAAATTAAAAACCATGGAATATTTCCATAATAAATTAAAACTTTTAAAACGTTACCGTGATAATTTTGAAGAAAAATTACTATGGTATACTAAAGCAGCTTTTACGCTGGTTTCTCGTAAGCGCAAAGATAAAAAAATTGTTTGCATCATTTAACTCGTAGTTGTTGTTTAAAAAATACAAATTCATTTTTTTCTTAAATTTTATTTTTTAGTATTTTCCAACTGCTATCCTCGTGAAGCAGTAACGGGCATGGCAATTATTTCCTGCACACTCTTGGTTTGCAGGATATCTAGCAATCTTGATGGAATCATTTCCGTCATGGAAAATTTCCCAACTACGTATACCATTGCATCAATTATTACAGTTCTAACTGTCACCCGGTACTCCTTGAAAAAGAAACAGTTACTACTTGTCACCATGGGAGCCGCTCCCGTAATTCTTATTCTGATGATCCGATTTGGTTTCTTAAGATGGATAATGATATACTCTCCTTTGGATATATTCAAGCATAATCTAGACATTTATGCAGAAGCACAGGCATGCAACACTGAACGGACGGATAACGTAACCAAAGACATTGGAATAATTTATGAAAAATTGCAAAGCGGCGCCAAAGGAAAAGTGTATAAACGTGATACGGATGACTTTATTAATGTTAGTGTACATGGTGAAAGAAAAAGATTCAACGAAATCAAGGAAGCTTTGAAGAAAAATCTACTAAAACAATATGGATACATAGCTTATTTCGAAATGTTATGGAGTGCTATTCAAGGTTTCAAGGTTTTACATTCTCTATATAAATGCTATAAAGATATTAAAATTGTTCGTTCTGGGAACACCACGAGTTCGTCCAATAAAAATTTGGGAACAATTGGTGATTTTATTAATGTACTCACGAATCCTTTTTTTCTACAAGTGCTTCTTTTAATAGGAATATCATCAACAAATGAGAGTATGTATATACAACACACAACCATTCGAGACTACTATCTTTCTTCACCAGTGGTGATTGATCTTACATACAAGCCAACGAAAGACTTCAGCCTTTGGGGCTATTTAGTAAACTTCTTTTACGGCGACGACGGTATACGAGAAAGTATAGTACGTGATGTTGACATTGCAGATTGTTTCAAAGGCGAAATCATTGGATCATCTTGGGAAAGATTTATAATTGTTATATTTATAAGTTCAATCGGATTATTTACGTACCTTCTTGATGAAATAATGCAGAAAAATAAGGATGCTTTTTTTGCTAACCTTATTTCTTTAGTGAATGATTTGTTCTTTTTAAAAAACAGGCATACAACATTTTTTGTCAACTGCAGAAATGTGGATATCTAAATGCTTCATGTGTGTACAATATGGCTTTATGAATTAGTTAATCATTCCATTATTTTTGTCTGTCAATTCTCTAAAACAAAAATTAATTATCACTCATAGGCTGTTACAAGTTCTAATCCTTCCGTTTCTTCAGTAACATGTAGTTACTCACGATCATAACTACAAATTTTTAATAATTACTATTACAAAGTATCTCTATTATTCATTGGTAATTCTCTGTGTACATTTTTTAACATCTAATTTTATAGATACTACTTTAGTAGTCAAATATGTATCTTTTCATCGCCAATGTTGTTACCAAAATTATATATTAATATAAAATTCAATAAAAAAAATGAATAAACATCCTGAGTCAATGAAACAACCTTATACCCCGGCGAAGCCGGGCTTTTTCATTGTGACATCTGGCACTTTTCTGCATCAGGATTACCTGATTTATTGTTATGTTGGATTAGGCTTATGACAAGAAACAACTGCATTAAACCAGTTTGTATAAATCAAAGAAAGCGACAAAGTCTAGACAACATTCAACGACAAAGAGTTGCATGAAACATCCATTGTTCAAATTGTCGGGACCGCATTCAGCAGTCAGTTTACTTTAGCGTTCTATAAATCTCTATTAACCTCTTAAATGAAATTTTCTATCTGTGAATTAAAATAGAGATGCTAACCATTAAAAATTGATTTGATAAAACCTGGTGATTTTGAATTCTACCTCATTTACCAACTTTTATTCTGCTCTGACGTTTCCGTGTTGCTGAAGAATTAACTTATATTTTATAGCAGGTATGCTACTTTAGGTTTTTGTCATTTACCATACATTTGAACCACCTATCATTGAATTGACCAGAGATGGCAATAATTAAGCTCAGTCTTTATCCAAATATAATGTAGTTTAATGTGGAAATTGTCATTTAATCACACAGGTAATAACAAATATAACTGAAAAAACCTGAAAACAAGAATTTTTGTGACAACAAGAATAATAATATCCTTTTGTACCATTTCAACTTTTATTGCAACCTTATTCCATAAAAATAATAAAAAATTCATCTAGCAAATAAAGAAGTCCCATAAATTTCGATGGCTTGAAGATTTTTCTTTAATGACAACAATGACATTTGCAACTTCCATCAAGGTAATAGCAATCAGATTATTCAAGATATTTTATTTTCGTCGAGTTTTTAATAGACATTTAGTTTGACGTTGCCATTTTTGACAAGTAGTGATTATGACTTTTTTGCATTATTTTTTGATGATTAAGACAATAAAACTAAAACAAACATCATATGAATAGCATGAAGATATTTTATGAACAGTTTCTTCCACATTTTAACAGAATTATTAACTAATTGAGAGTATTTTGCGTAACTTAGCTTTTGCGTTATCTTTTATAATTGATGCAAGCACATCAAAGATTTTAGGATCCTTCTATCCTTCAAAACGCTATAAAGATTTTTTGCGTTTGGAGCGAACTTACTTCATAAACTGGAGCAAAAATATAACGTCTAAAACGGAGTTTTAAGTAAACGAGACAAAGTAAATAAAAAAAAGTGAACTGCGTAGGTTTAACAAAATTTAGGGAGAAATAGGAAGACACAAAAATGCAAAAATTTGTGTTTCGTAACTACGGTTTCACAAATTATTTTCTTAGTTTTTTCAAAATGAGTAATCAAGTTATTTTACTTTATCATGATGATGTTCTTCAAAATAATTTACATGTTTTTATTGCTGAAAAAACAAGGCCATGTACGGATCTTCCAAGATCCACCTGCATCAACGCCGACAGTAAACTGATGAAAACCCAAACGATAATGATTGAAGTGAAGTGAACGCTATCATAATCGATAAATAACCAGTAACCAAGTCAATCGCTTATTCTAATAATTATCTTAAGCTGCATGAATGAACAGAAAAACATGCGATAACAAGACTAAGGTGAAAAAAATTCTTAAGAGTATATGCACCTATATATAAATTGATAACATGATGATACACAAATAGTTTCATGGTTTGCAAATATGTTTTTAAAATTTTATTTATGTAAATGTATTATTCTAACTGTTGATATGATAATTGCTGAACTTCTGATCAAATTTAACAACGAATGCAAATGCCAACAAAATTCATAGAAAAGGTTTAAAATAAAATATTTTAGATTTATTTAATTATACTCAAACTTATTTCTCACATCATAAAATCTTAACAATTAAACTATTTTCGGCACAATTGTGCATCATAATTCAGGAAACTAATCTAAACCTAATTTGAAGGTAACTCATTAAAATAAATATAATTTAAAAGATTGCACAAAATCGTTTTCTCCGTAAATTCAGCCAATGCCAGTCAAGTGTTTCCAGAGATGATAAAATCCGGTCATCAATTTTACAGACACCCTGAAAAAGGGCAGAACAAAAACAATTCTTAATTATCAGGTTTTGCCGGAAATTTAAGGCGGTTTGGGAATGTTAATTAGTTCGTTCTTACATGAACCGTCGAAGCATCCTGGGAAAGGATCGCTACATCGACCAGAACAGCAATCACTGTTTTCGTAGCAATCATTAAGCAGTGGAAGACAGCGGCCATCCTTTGATGGAATATTGGCAGACTCTGCTTTCTTCATGATGAGCTGTTTGCACAAAATGTCCATCTGAAAATATTAACACAAAAAATCGTTTTGATTAATTTTTAGTTTAAGATAAATTATAGAAAAACATGAAAATATAACAACATTTTGTTCTCAAAATTGTATTTAAAAACTACGAGGTTTAATAAAAAAAATTCAGAGTGAATGAAAACTTGTTGGTAAAAAGATTTTAAAAAGTATTTCGATTCAAAAGATGAAACAAAAACAAAACTGATGAAAAAACAGCACATATTTATCCCAAAACTTTAAGAAAAATAATTTACCTGGTTAGCCGAAGTCGGTTCCGGTAAAGAAGCCCCAATGGTCCAGTCAATTGTGCCCAAAACGACCAGTGCAAGGACAAGAAGTACGGAAGCAGTTCCACTTCGCCCCATTTTGTTGACTTCAGAGTTTGAAATATTTTCTGTGAAATATTATGGATTCCTCAAAGATTTGGACTTCAACAGCTGTCTTTAAGGAGGTGGTAAGGAGTAATGATATTTTTTCCAAATTTTAATGTGGCTTTTATACTGAAATTTCCTGGTAAACCTATGATATCCCTTTAATGTAAACGAAAATATTTTAGGTCAAATATGTAAAACTTTGCTTGTAAAAGTTGTCAACGTGAAGTAAACATACAAATAGCATATGGTCACTATATTTTTGAAAAACCTAATGAAAAAATATTAGCATTAAATAGTTTTGAAAGTCTCAAGGTACTTTTCAGGACCACTTGAATAACCATAAAATCTTGTGACGGGTTTCACTGCATATGTGTACGTGTGTGTAAGAGAATATGTTTTAGCCAAACATTTCACACTCGGGACCACCCGAATTTAAAATATTTACTGTATCTATAACTAATGGCAATGCATGTCAACGTTAAAAGGATTTAAAACGTAAGCTTTTCACTGCATACAACATATAGGAAAAGTTTGTGAGTGGATAATGCCATATTAAAGAAATTCCAGTTTCGTAAAAACATTTTGACGATTGCACCTGGCCATTTTGTTAGATTTGGATGTCAAATGTTATCGTTAAGACTCAAAAATTTTTTATGGATGACATACCCTTTCAAGTAAAGTTAGATTATGTTCGAGACAATAAAGTAAAAATGAACTAGTTTTACAGTAAAAAAACCACAAGGTCTAGATAACAGTGATCGGTAAAGAAATGTACTGACACGATTTTTGATGCTCTTGTAGGGAATGGTTTTCGGCAATCGTCTTTTAAGGATTGTGAGCTTTACTTTGTATCTCTTTAATTTTAAAGGAAATATTTTAAGCCAATTGTATACCTGACTGTGTTCAACAACTCAACAAAAAATCCACTAAGAATACGCGTATGGTCGCAAAATTGAAAAAAAAAACAATTTTGTAAAATAATAAAAATATTAACATTAAAGAGTATTGAAAGTTATAAGGTACTTTTAAGGACCACTTGAGTAGCCATAAAATACAATGTCAGGATCACCCGTGAACTTTTTTCTAAAATATCTGGCAATACATCTCAACGTTAAAAAGATTTAAAATTTAAGCTTTTAACAGCTTACAACATTTCAGATTCAAGTGGACAATGCAATAGTATTGAAATTCTAGCTTCATGAAATTTTTAAGTATGACCACCTGGCCGTGGCCAGACATACAAAGTTTGATGTAAAATTTTATCGTTAACACTTTAAAATATTTCTGTAGATGTCATACTCCTTATTGTAATGTTGGATTAGGTTTATGACAATACAAAACTGCATTAAACCGGTTTTCATAAGTCAAAGAAAGATACAAAGTCTAGACAACATTCCACGACATAGAGTTGTATGAAGCATCTATTTTCAAATTGTCGGGACCAGATTCAGCAGTCAGTTTACTTAAAGATTTTAATAATGTTTTTAATCTCTATTTACCCCATAAATGAAATGTTCTAGCTGTGAATTAAAATTGAGGTGCTGCTAACCATTAAAAATTGATTTAATAAAACCTGGTGATTATGAATTCTACTTCATTTACATACATTTATTCTGGTCTGATGTTTTCTTGTTGCTGAAGAATTAACTTGTTTTTTATAGCAGGTATGCTAGTTTTAGTTTTTTTCATTTACCATACATTTGAACCACCTATCATTGAATTGACCAGAGATGGCAATAATTAAGCTCAGTCCTTATTCAACTTTCATACAGTTTAATGTAGGAATTGTCGTTTAATCACACAGGTAATAACAAATATAACTGTAAAAACCTGAAAACAAGAATGTTTATGACAACAAGAACAATATTATCCTTTAGCACTATTTCAACTTTTATTGCAAACTTACCCTATAAAAAGAATAAAACTTCATCTAGCAAATAAAGTTTCAAAAATTAGGATAGCTTGAAGATTTCTCTTTAATGACAACAATGACATTTGCAACTTCCATCAAGGTAATAGCAATCAGATTATTCAAGATATTTTTTTTCGTCGAGTTTTTAATAGACATTTGGTTTGACGTTGCGTTTTCGACAATTAGTGGCAAAATGTCTAATGTCAAACACGGAAAGCAGCTTGTCAGGGTTGACTAATTATTGACACTATAAAATTCATAAAAATATTATTTAATACGTACTGATAAAACAATCATAATTGTTTTAATCTTTTACACGGCGGAATATTCCTGTGTAATAAAAGCAATAATACAAATTGCAGCGTGCATCATCAATAAAATAATATAATAAATATATTTAAGGTGCCATAATTTTAAAGTTGTCAAAGTGAACAATTTACTTGGCAAATGGAGTAGGCCTTACAACTGTAAACTGTAGAGTAATTATCATCATTAACTAATTTAAAAATCCTTACTTTTGTGTTAAATGGAACATATGACATTACTCGATTAACGTTTTGCATAAAATGAAAATGGATGGTTATGAAATTTTCGCCTAACTATTAGGGCTACATGAACAATAAAAATAGCTGGTGTTTTTTAATTAATGGGTTAAAGTTGATGCTTTAAATTCCGGAAGTAAAATTATTCCACTGATTGTAGAAACTGCTGTGCAAGACAAAAATATTGTAATTTCGGATGAAAAAAAAAACAAATTAAAAAATACGAATTGAACTTTTTACATTGTCTTATTTTATTTTTCTTCACCAAATTTATGTCAGGTGTTAACTGCGCAAAATCTTGCTGATGCCAATGAAAACTTAAATTTTTGAATTCATCCTTCTAATTGCCAATGCTTCAAATAATATAATCGTTTGAACAGCAGAATAAGAGCTGCTCTATTTTAATGACGATAAGATGATTAGTTTCAAAAATACATTTGTACAGTGTCTTAATGTAATAATTCTTTCGATTTTAAAAACATGTAGTATGAGTATGACAGTGGGTAATAAACTGTATTCATGATATTCTATTGTTGGATTATAATATGAAAAAACTTACCTTTGGAGAATTCAGAAATGAGTGTCCGTTAATTCATTTGTCAAAATTTATAAACTACAAAAGTGAACTGCAAAGGTTAACATTTTTTGCGGAAACAAATTATTACTGAGGAAAAAAAATTGTATTTTCGTATGCAATTAACCTTAACAGCACTCAGGTTGATTTTTGCTAATTGTAATACCAATTTAATGTTAAATGTAAAACTAAATTTTAAAATACATAACCAGAATAAAGTGCCAGAAATTTTTCAAAAAATATGAAAATTGAAAAATTTAACTAAATTTAACTATATGAAAATTGATAAGATAACGATGCATGTGCATGACTAGTTTGATGCTTTAGGACTATGTTTTTAGAATCTTATTTAATGCAAATGTATTAATCTTACTTGATTCATAAATTGATGAGCGTTCAAACAAATTTTACGAACACACCAAAAGGCCGACAAATGTTGTAAAGTCAATTAAAATAACAAATTTCAGATTTTATTAATTACATTCAAAATTATTTGCCACATCATAAAACCTTAACAATAAATCAATTGTTGGCACAATTGTGCATCATAATTCAAGAAACTAATCAAAACCTATTGTATGGGTAACTCATTAAAATGATTGGAATTCAAAACTTGCACAAAATCATTTTACACGGATTCAGCCAATGCCAGTCAAGTGTTTCCAGCGATGAGAAAATCTGGTCATCAAGCTGGCAGACACCCTGAAAATGGCAGATCAAACACAATTTTAAACTTTTAGTTTTTGCTGGAAATTTAAAGCGTTTTTGGGAATAAAAACTAGTTTGTTCTTACAATCAGCGCCAAAGCATCCTGGAAAAGGATTACTACATCGGCCAGAACAGCAATCACTGTTTTCTTGGCAATCATTATACAGAACATAACAGCGCCCATCCTTTGGTGGAATATTGGCCAAATTTGCTTTCTTCATGGTCAGTTGTTTGCACAAATTGTCCATCTGAAAAAGTGCAGAAAAATTGGTGTTGATTATGTACTGGCTTAAGATAAACTACAAAAGAACATGACAGTATAAGGAAAATTTGTTTCCAAAGTTGTATAGAAAATCTACGGGGGTTTTGGACAAAACTTCAGTATAAATGAAAATTTGTTGGTAAAAAGTATTTGGGAATTTTATCACTTCAAAAGATCTATCAATAACAAAACTGAATAAAAACAGCGGTTATTTATCACAAAAACAATAAAATAATTTACCTGATTGGCCGAATCCTTTTCCGGTAATGAAGCCCCAATGCTCCAGTCAACTGTCCCCAAAACGACGACCAAAATGATAACAAGTCCAGCAATAGTTCCACGTTGCCCCATTCTGATGATGTCAGAGTTTCGGTTACTTTCTGTGAATTTTGTGGAGTCTTTTGAGATTTTTTCAGCAAACTGTTCTAAAAGAGTTGGTGAAGAGTAATGATATATTTTAAAGCTAGAACGGGGCTTTTATACTGAACTGAGCTGGTACCTGACATCCTTTTAAATAAAAATGAATATATTTTAGTTAAAAATTATAAAGTTTACCTTGAACAAGTTGTCGACGTGAAGAAAACATATAAAAGTGTTTATGGTCACTGTATTTAAAAAATGACTGTGAGCAAATAAAAAAACCATTAACATCAAAGAGTATGGAAGTGCTGAGACACCTTAAATGACCAATTAAATCATCATGAAATATACTAATCACTTTCAAAGAATACAGTTACGTGTATTTCAAAGGCTATGTTTTAGCATGCTTGAACCCAATTATCTACATCAAGGCCACCCATGAACACTTTCCTAAAGATAAAAGCAATACGTTCTAATGGTAAAAGAATTTAAAACGTAAGCTCTTTCACCACCAACGACAATAAGGATGTACACCGGGCCATGTTTTAATCTTCTGATGTAAAATGTTATCTTTGAGCATAAAATGAATGTATGAATGTCATACCCCTTAATGTAAATTCAGATTATGTTTAAGACGATAAAACTAAAATAAACTAGTTTTAAAGCCAGAGAAGGCAACTAAGTCTGGACAACAGTCACCGACAAAGGACTCGTTTTCAACATTCGACTTTTTAAAGGATTTTATGTGGGCCTTATTAATCTCTGTTAACTTAAATGAATTATTCTATTAGTTTATTAAAATGCTCTTATTATATTAAATAACAATAAAATCGATTAAAATCTGGAAATTGTGATATAAACTTTATTTGCCTAAATTCATTTCGCAATAAGTTTTACAAAGTTGCATGGGGATTTTATACAGAAGTTAGCTGGTTCTTGTTATGCCTTTTATTTTGAACGAAATATTTTTAGTCAAACACATACTTAACAGTGTACAAGATCTCAACAGAATGCCGAAAAGAAATATTTGTATGGTCACCAGATTGAAATTTTTTTTGTAAACAGATGAAGAAAATATTAACATTAGTGAGTATTGAAAGCCCTAAGGCACTTTTAATGAGCATTTGGGGACCATTAAAATATAATGACGGTTTTTACTGCATATGTGTACGTGTTTGTAAGAGGATGTTGTACCCAAAACTTTAATCCCGGAAACTGCTTTTTTAAAATAAAATGCTTTAAAATGTACTAAATACCAACATAATTAATATCGGGCTAATATAATTTATTAACATACAACTTGAGTTAAATAAAGATTAAAATATTATTTTTTATCACCGTTCGGAAACAAAATTGGTTCAAACATTTAGCCAGTTCCAGTTTTATTGCCAAGTTATCAGAAACACTTCAATAAAAACATCTTCTAATTAAGTTTCCAAACGTGGAATAGCTTAAAGATTTCTATCTCACCGCAAAAATATCAGCACCAGCTCAAATTATACTGATAGCATTCAAAATATTCACAATTAATTTGTATTTTAACATTTTAATATGCACTTGTTTTGACATTTTCTTCTTCGGAAATATAGAAATTGTTGCAAGCAATAATAAAAACTGCAGCATGCACATCATCAATAAAATAAATAAATAAACTGTTAGTGCTCGGACTTTGATAGTTGCCATGGGAGTATTCTGTGACATTTTCAATTTACTTGGCATATTTTTTCGCAAATAATATCAAACTTGATTGCATTGATTATTTCTTTTGGATTTTGTTCAATTTTGTGAGTTTTTGAATCTTCTAATTTGAAAAATGTTCAAATAGAGAAACTGTGTAAATGCCGGATATGCATAAATATGTTGTAAAAGTATTTAGTAATTATAATCGGACACAAGTAATATTGATAAAATTTTAGTGGCTTGGATAATTTTGATTATCTTAATTCATATCATTCGAATAATTATTAAAACTGAAGACTAAGTTGCGTGCTCAAAAAATTCTTCAATTCTTTAACAAATTCATGTTTACAAATAGTAAATCTTTTTAATTGGACGACTAAATATTTTTGGGGATTGTTTGTTTTTATATGTCTTTTTAAATTTATAAAATATTTTGTGTTAATGTAACACTATTTAATGCAAAGTTGACTATGTTTTGAACAATAAAACTATATTTAGCCAATTTTTGAAGTCAAAGAAAAAAGCTAAGCCAAACAGAAATTCTAGTCAAAATTTTACGACACGACGTTGTGCTTTTAAATTTGTTGCATTGCTTAAGTATTATAATCATTCATTGACTTACTATTGCGCCTAAAAATTAACCAAAATATTGGAAAAATATTTAATTAAAAGACACAATTTTTGGTACAGTATGTTAATGTTTTTATATTATGGCACTTTTTAAATTGTAACAATGTTTTTGGGTCGTGTAGGGATTAAATATTAATTGGCGATTTTTCTTCAAAAAAATAATCATATGCGGAATACACAAAAATTTTTAATTTGGTGTGGTTTAACTGATGCTTTTAATTCAGAAAGTAAGTAATTCCACCGAGTGAACATGACAAGATTATGATTAGTTTTTAAAATGCATTTGCAAAGTGTATAAATATTTCAGTTTATGTTTTGAATTGAATTGAATTGCAGCTTTATTAGAGTGACAATAATCAAAACATGTTATACATTCATAACAAATTGTTTTCATGACCAAGTCACTGAAAATCATAATAATAAAACAGGCTACAATCAACTATATGCTAATCTAATC
>JAQFYG010003463.1:0-12513 GCA_034694325.1 Entomobrya corticalis | reverse complement strand
TTATTTCTTTTGATATTTTAACCTGTTTCCCTGTTGTAGCTGTGATACATGTACTCACAGTAGAACGCACGTAAAATTTCGGGAAAGAAATGGGGAAAAACCCTTTACACTTCAGTCAGAAATATACAGGGAACTCTCATCCTCGTAAAGCTACTCAATAAGGTGGAAATGTGAAAATGGAGCACACACCACCAACCACCACCACACACGATAACAAAATCCAAGGTGAATAGTGAATACTGAATATTTTTTAAACAGTGGATTTTTAAGCTTGCACACTTTTATCATAAGAAGTTTTTATTATTAGAAATAGGATAAAAGCGAAATGTTCCAAAGAAGATATGAGAACAACATAATATACTATCCACCAAAAAAAAGGGGAAATATATAATGCGTAATTGTAAATAGAGTGGTGGTGTTGGAAGAGAAAGAAGATTTTCCTTGTTGAATGTTGAATAATTCTGCGAAAAGGAAAGTAGCAGTGGGTAACGGGTAGTGCTAGTGCTACTGATGGTAGTAGATTTTCTCTCGTTGTATAATGTGTTATGTAACCATTTTCTCTGTATTTATTTATACGATACAATTTTAAAATAAGGAAGGACGAAGAAGAGCAACAGCATAAAATAAAAATAAATAAATTCTGCGTCGTAGATTCGTAGCAATATTCACGTCGTATCTTTTGATGTGAAATATTACGTGTGTCTCTCTGTTATTTCTCTGAATTGCTCCCACTCTTTTTCCCTCTTGCACAATAATAAATGCAGGGATACATTTAATATGTAGAAGAGGAGGGAAACAAGAAGGATAAAAAAAATTGTTCTGTCTGTTGCTCCGTTTTTAGAGTATGGTGTGTTTATAGTAGGTATGGTTGTGAAGGTGGTGGTAGTAGAAGGAGAAGCAGCAGCATCAGTGGAGTCACAATTGGTCTCAATGGGGTTTAATCAAAGCCCAAAGTCAACCATCAAAAGCGTTTGAACTACGCTTTGAAACCGTACTTTTGGGGTTCCTTTTCGAGGCTTTCTTTTCCTCTTTGTCTCTTCCTCATGTCTTTGCTTATTATACTATTTTCTCTATTCTATTTTGATGGTTGGAATACATAAATACACACATTATGTTACCCCCAAAATAAAAAATATACTCACTTTCCTTGCATTCCTCTACCACCACCAACAAGGAAATAATATTCCCTTTTTGCAATGGATATTATATCTTATATAATATACTATATAAAAATTTTATATGTGCGTTTTATATGTACAAAAACTCGATTTGTGTATCTCTTTCTCCTACATCCTACTTTCTAGCTGTCTTTCTCCGTTTCTGTATCTCTTTTCTTCCTTCTCTCCTCTCCTCTCTCTTTTCCACCTAAACACGTTTTGTCAGGATCTTCCTCTCTAGTTTTGGTTGAATGATGTGTGTGCCGTAATGGCATGTGAATTCTTTAGGGACTCGTCAATCTAAAACATACATTTGAACACCGCCGCACACACAGCACTCGGCACACACACATGCTTGCATACAAAAAAGAGAAAATACCAACGCAGAAAAGAAACTTCAATTTATCTGTAGAATACTTATAGTTGTACTCTGTACTGTATTCTCAACTCTCAAGTACGCATCGCATCAGGACAACTTTTTTATGGTCTTTCATTTTGTGTAATATAGAAACGGTAACAAGTTGCAGTAGTCCGGGAGGGGTATCGTCAAGTTTTATCTGGGGATCTTCGCTCGTTTACCCCGAACATTTGTAGGTCTCACTACTACAACATATTTTGCTGGAGAGTTGAGCCAAAAAAATATTTTCTCCAACACCTTCCAACAGACTTGTGTATAGTAAAAAGTTATATTGTGTACAACTGTGTGTGAAAATTTATATAAAACGATGTCTTATCTTTCTCATTACTTGCAAAAAAAATTGCTGTGGGATGTGTATATCCCTATATTTCTTACCTTATCTTTAATAAAAATATATATTAAAAGCAAACTACTTATTAAACACTTTTTACGTGCCTTCATATTTTTATTGATGTGTACATTTCCAACGTAAAAAACTGACACACTAGCATATAAAGAACATATAGCTTGAAGCAGGATATTAAAAATACTTTTTATGAAAAACATGAAAACGGGAAATTATTGAAAATTAAACTTGTTTTCTTGAGTACACTTGTTTGAATGTATAGAAATATATATGCATTTTGTACCTATACGACATACGACAATTATGCCTATCAAGATGTTCATGTGTGGGTTCGTCACTCAAGAAAAGAAATATATTTTTATGTAAGTCGAGTTTATATTATAAAAACGTAACCTGATGATGCATATAAGAAGCCTTACAATATTTTTGATCCTGTTTTTATCCCTAGCTTGAGAAGCCATAAAAACATGTTGATCACACATCATACGACCAGCTCTATGCTACAAACCCTGAACCTTTTTTCTATATTTTTATTTACTGAACATGAACTTTTACAAAGCCAATGTAACTGGATTACAATAGCGTAAACGTAAACCTACTACTGCATTAGACGATTTTGCCATTATGTTTACGTAAGAAGTAATAATATTGCTTGCTCACTTTTACTACAAAAAGAGAAAGAATAAATAAAACGAACCATATTTTTTTGCGTATTATTTGTATTATTACTAGAACATACATACAACAACATACTACTCTTTTACGTCAAGCACTTTTGTCAATAAAAAACCCCAAGTGCTATAATATGCAATACGAGTAGTGAGCAACAGTCGAAAATTGAAGAAACGGGAAACGGTTAAAGGAAGTGAAGGTGAAAAAATGCTAGTTTTTGACTGAAAGTGAGTGTGTGCGTCGTTCGTGTGAGTATTGAGTATGTACACATTTGAAAGCGACGATATTATGGAAAGTGTTCACATTACATCGTGTAATAATAACACATCAAAACTTTCCATTTACTTACCTCTTTCTCTCTCTCTCTTGATATATATTACATATTTACTTACTTATTGCCTCTAGGTCCCTCTCTCTCTCAACTCAACTCTCACACTCCTCTTTTCCCATTTAAAGTTTCCTCTCTTTTTCACGTCTCTCTCAACTCAACAATAAAAAACCCTGGTATCTAATATTTGCGTGCTCAAAACTCGGATATTTGAAAATGAAACCAAAACACACGCCTTCAGAAAAAAACCTTTTTTCTTATATTGCTATTGATATTCTATAAAAACGAAAAAAATGAAAAAGATTGTTCCACATAAAAATATTGAGTAAATACAAAGCTGATGGAGGTCTGGAGGTAGTGGTGGTGATCGGTAGTTATATAAATGCAGTTCATAGCACCAAACCATTGCCACTGTTCATACACTAATATAGTAAAAAATAAATAAATAAGTGGCTCAGCTCAGTAGACAGACATGCTTTTATCTAAAATACGAAGAAAAACGGAATATAACATTTTAACTTTTAACCCTTTTCCCTCAAAAATAAAAAATATATATATACATGGTTAAAAATTTTGCTGTACATCACGACTTATCAATATAAAAACATATACTAACTTTTTGCTTGTTAGAATACATATAAGGAAAAACGTGATCCCATTCCGTTACGACTGGATAAAAAAAGTAATGCATACTATATCGACTCGTATATAACTAGAGAGCTTAGCGGAAGCGGAGAGAAAAGAGACGAGTATATTGTTGAATTGTTACGTTACAGCACAAAAAATCCACTGATACGGAAGACTAGGGAAAAAAGTTAACATGTTGAATCATGCAAATAAGTAAGCACAAAAACATACCAACATTATTAGCACACAGGTTTTACACATGTATTTACTCTTTCATGTTAAATAATACAATACACACGGAGCCACCACCACCATCATCGTCAAGCTCATCGCCTTTTGCATGGTAGCGAGGATTTTTTAAATGTATTTTCCTCCTTTTATGAAAAAAAATATATTTTGTAACATGCTTGACAATGAGTGGGGAAAGCTTATAGTAAAATGTCGAGGTTTCACCACCAACGCTTTTTCCCTTTTCTATTGAAAATTCGGAATAACCTCCTGAATAAGTGATCGGATTGAGGAAGAAGAGAAAGAAATTTTTACAGATCAGCATACAAAAAAGCGAGTCCTTCCTCGCACGAGTTCCTCGTCGTCGCGTCGACTATGCAATGTTACAAAAATAGAAATGCAGGATTTACAAAAGGCGAAGCCCTTGTAAAAGTTCACTTAACTTTTTTATTATATATTTCTACTCTGCTAAAGTACACCCGCGTTTTGTAATGGCGACTCTCAAATCCGTTCTGCGAATTCAAGTATCACCTTTTGAAGCGAGGCTAATGACAGTTAAATCGTTTCATTAAAAAGGTGACGCTCAAGGGAAAAAAACGACTTGTTATTGTCGCTTATTCGAGATATTTTTCAAAATAAGGCTTCCAAACCTATTATGTCATACGTCACCCACCGTGCTCTTTTAATGAAAAGATAGGAAACAAAGTAAAATAATTTTTAACATTAATAAGAAAAGACAATCATCTCTCTCCAAACCTTGTAAGCTGCTTTTATGAAAGCCTGTTCGTAGTAAAAAGGTTGGTTAATATATCTGCTTCCTCTACTACTCATCTTTAAATCTAATAATAAAAAGGGGAGAAGGAGAACCGATATGTTCCAAGGCTTTCCAAGCTTCTTCGCATTATCCACTTGATGCAGTAATAGTAGTGCGTCGCAGGGGGTATATAAATAGCAGAGCAGCAAATGACGCGGTGTTTGGCAAAAGGTATGATCATCATCGTCAAGTTTTTTCTACCGAAAGCTCTTGATTTTTTTCATTTTTTAACTCCCGCTCCGTGAGCTCAACAGAAAATGACTTCATGTTTTGTACTACTCGTCTTCGTCTTTTTATGAAATTCTGTTGGCTGAGCTATTTAATTTAGCTAGTCCTCGGAGTACGGGACTCAATTTTTTCGTAATATAGAAAGCTAATTTTATTCATATTTCTAGCTTGGTTCATAAAATACAAGAATATTCAGATTGGGAGAAATTGTGTGCACAAATGAACTAAAGCCAAAATATCATGCACAAAATAATAGATTCTACAAAGACATATGACAAATCTTGTACGTGTTTGTGCAAAAATATATTTACGTATTCGTATAAGCAATATTTACGCATGTCATATGAGTGATAAAAGAAAATATTGGGTAGAAATACACGTGCTGTTGAGTGATGAGCAACATGTTCATTTTCAATCACCTTCACCAAGAAATTGACGAGATGAAAGCTTAAATTAATAGGTTTTCCCTCCAATCCAGCACGCACGCATATAAAATATTTTGCACCCTACCTAGACATATAGCATGAAATGCTAGTGTTTGGCTAGATATGACGGAATTTTTAAGCAAGGAAAAACATGCATTCAACCAAATAACTAATTCTATTCTTTTAAGAAGCCAATATACTTAAACCAAAACATAATATAAGATCGATATTATCAACTTATAAATTAAATCCACACTATATGAGATACATTTCTACAAATCAGTTAGATAGATAGGTAACCTTTACAGCAACGATGATAATCACAAAAAATCTTATTTCGTTTTTCATTCATTCTCTATTTTTTTCCTTCTTCTGATGAAAGGACCACCTACTTCCACCATGGGAAAAGCAACAGTAGGAAAAAACGAGAAAGAGAATGCGCAAAAATGAAGGAATAGACTGACATCCTGAGTGAGTGAAAGAAGAAAAGGGAGGCGATAATGATAAAGGATGAAGCACGTAATTTTTTGAGCTTCTTGGGTGTCTATTTCTAAAGAAAAGAAAATAAAGAAGTAGTATATACTAAACTGCTTGTTTCACTGTTTTTCTGGTTATCATCTACCTGTTTCATGATGAACACAATGAATATACCATCATACAACTGGGATTTGCTGTGTGTGACTACAACAACACGTTGTTCTCCAAAATTTCTCGACGTGGTTCTTCTTTATATTTTTATCTATTATTATTTTCTCATCAAAACACACATAGGTATTTCTATATGAAACAGTGGGAAAAGGAAAAACAAGCTCATTTTGTTTGTACAGTATGATATTATGAAAACTGTATTATAGCTTATTGTACGGCTTCTTTCTTTCGGTTGTTTAAGTAGATGATCGAATGAAGCGTATCCACTCCTACCGTGGTACTTTTCTTTTACAAAAAATATTATTTGGGTCATACACATTTTTCCAAGGATTATTGACTCTACCTCTCCACTCCAAAGAAAAAAAAATTGGCAACACTGTCAATTGAATAATACAAGAGGTTCCTTCCTTTTTCTCCATTTAATGGATTTCGGAATTCCATTAAATGTCATGTCGTGAGCTAAATAACAGGTAAAATGAGTGTACGCTCTATGTGCCGTGTAATTAGCTGCACAGAAAGTTTTAACGGTTATTATTACTGAGCCTTATAACTTAAGCTGAGCTCCGATGAGAGAGTGACCTTTTTAAAATGGCACCATATCATCACTTTTTTCTTCGCGCGTTACAATTAACTCTTTCTTCAAACTTTCCAAGTATATATATTATAGAAAGCAGCAGCAGTCATGTTCAACAAAATTGCTTTTTTCCCATCCTGAGTAAATAATAGCTTGGTCACGTATTAAAAGACTTATTTTCTTTCTTGGAGGTATACAATTTTTTGATGAAACTCCAAGAGGTACCTGCTGCTGCTACTACAACTGCTGTTGTTATTATTATTTGCTTACTTGATGGCTCCTGTCATTCAAAAAAATAGAAGCTTTTGTAATATTCAACAGCGTATTAGTGTATAAGTTACTCTTATACGCAGTTATATTAAAAACTGGTGTGCGTATTTCTACTTCATCATATTGAGTTTCTTCTTCTTGATTCCTTCTTTCTTTCTGCATATTATTACTGTTGACTGCTTCCACTGCTGCTCCTGTTACTGTTGAAAAGGATTATTATTGGAAATTATTAGACATTTTGATGGCCTCCAGCACGCCACTTGTTCCTCCATGAAATCCTGAAAATACATAGGCAGCTATACAACACACAATGAAATCCTTTTATATTAATCCTTTTTTCTCGCTCTCCCATAATTCCATTATTGCTTTCGTGATGTTGTAGTAGAGCAAGGTGGATATTTAATATTGGTGTACAGGTGATTGCGTACACACACACAGCTTTCATAATAGGTATGGAGTCATCACCGCGTTGTTGATTGTGACGATAGCGTGGTGGTGGAGGTGGTGTCTAGATGGTGGCTGGCAAGGCAAGGTGGTGAGGGCTATATTTTATTGTTGCTTTTCTTTTCATCAAAATGTGTGATGATGTGTGCAGATGAAACCTTAAGGTAACATGAGGCTTTAATATTTTTGAGATGCGTGTATGTGTATATTTTCACCCTACTTTTCAAGATCAACAGCAACAAATATAAACATATTTTGTTGTATTTTATAACTATTTGAATGATTTATAGGTATTTTTGATTTTCTATGAAAAAAATGTAATTTAGGAATTAGGCCATAATATTACAAAGTTTGTTTAGTTTATTGCTTTTCAGACAGGAAAAATTGAATGATAGGTTTTAGTTTTAGATATTGAATTTTCTTTCAAGGAAAAGTTGAGCTGGTTACAATTACCCCACACGTGGAAAGTGATACCTATACTAGGTTTTTAATATGCTAAAATTATCAAGTCGAAAGGAAATGTCAGTCTTGTAAAACATCACATGCGCGCATACATGAGAACATGCCGGCGAGACTGAGACGACAGATTACCTCGTTTCTTTCTTATTTAGATTTTAGTCGTCGCCTCTTGTTCGTTTAGTTAAAAGAGAAAAGAAAACAGTTTATTAGTGACATGCAACTGGAACCTAAAAGTTTATTAAAAAAGGGGAACAAAATTAAATAGAGAAAGAGACGAAGCTCGTTTGTGTTTTCAACGAGTATACTATTTATGCATGAAAACCACCATGATCGTTTTTGGTTTGAAAATTTTCAAGGGAAAAAGCATTTTTTTTGTTTTATTAATAGAGAAAGCTTTAGAAAGATGAAGTTTCTTTATAAAAATTCCAAATTATCGTGCTTGGTTGTACCCGCGTAAGGGTATGCACAGTATGCTTTAAGAGAAAGGAAGTGAAGCGTTTAGAAATGTATAAGCACATGCATAGGCATATAAACATGTAATAAAAGGGTTGTATGTGCGGGTGCAAGCATGCATGCAACCTTCTATGCTTTTATTCAAAAGTATATGGTTGTAATAGTGGTGGATGTTATATGATGCAGAATAATTTTCTCTTTTTGGAGGAAAAATAATAGTTAACTCAGGAAAAGAGATGAAGGCTTCATGTGTAAATAAGTTGACAGTGTTTTAATAATAATTTTCTCTCTTCAAAAGTTTTTCTAACCTTTTAATAAAGAAGCGCACACAGGTATCTGCTGTTCTGCGTGTTCTTAAATAATGTTATTTCCTGGGCTATTTCCTACGTGGACTGTTTGTTATATAAGCCTGTATATAGAGATAATAAGCAATATATTATTTGAATAAGACATGAAAGACAATATTTTTGCAGAGAAAAGTTTACACAAGTTTTTAGCGGGAAAATATGCTTCTATATTCATTTTTGTGTTTTTCAAATGCATTATGAATGAATGGGAAGTGTAACAGTTGAAAATGGATTGAGGTATTCATAATTGCTTTGACTTTGGTTATGTGGTAGACAAACAAGAATAGTTTTTTTTCTTGTTAAACTTGTATAAGTTTACAGAAAGTACACAAGTTTATATAATATTTGTGTGCTTATTAAGCTCTTTCAGACGAGCAGACACACACACAGGCAGAGAAAGAAAAACAAGAAGGAGAAGAAGAGATGAAGAAAAAATAATATTCCCTCTTTTGGTTTTTGTGAGTGTAGTTTCTGGAAACTTTTAATTAGACCTTGTGTGCCTTTGTTTCATTAAACTTGGAATTTTAATTGGTTTCAATCAACAACAGCAGGGCTACTACACCACTATTACGTTGAAACACAGGCGGAATATATTCATAAGTTATAAAGTAACATTATTATGGTTATGTATGTTGTTAGTTGGTACATAATAGGTATTTTGGTGGAGGTATCATGGTATCTTCAAAAAGTCCAAGAAGACCTCTGTTTTTGGATACTACCTGAGTTGGAAAAGTGAAGATGTGAAAAACAAGCTATATCATCAATTCTCTCCAGCTTTTTAGACAGTTTTATAACTTGGGGGAATGCAAGTTAAAATGGGAGGACGAGAAGGAGAAAGTACTTCAAAAATGAAAGAAAAAGGTGAGGTCGTGGAAGAATTGACTTTGCGAGATCAGCAACAGCAGAAGCAGCAGCAACAACTCAAAAATATATATTATGTTCCTAATGTGTATTAAAAGATATCTTGCGAAAATTTATTTATATGTTATATAATATACTGTAATAACATATATAACATGTTAGAGCAAAAAGTTAAATGAGTTAAAGCACACAAAATTCTATTCTATGGCCAGGAGCCTTTTGCTTGTAGTCAACGTAAACTTTTCAACTCGACTCTACTACGCCATTGTTGGGAACAAAAGCATGAACAAGTTGGCTTTGGAAGTAGTGGTGGAAGGTGGTAAAGGAATCTAAAATTCTCTGGTAGTTTACCTTCTTCTACCAAAAATATTTTTTTGTGCTGATGTCGACGTCGACAAGAGAGTAAAAGAGAGAAATGGACTATATCGTCTACACACTCATATAAAAAAGTAGTAGTTCTTGTGTGAGAGAAAGCAACTGGTACTTTATAGATACATAAGTCAGTGATGAGGAAAAATTGTCTAAAATGCAAAAGCATTTTATTCCTCCTTCTAGTTCTACACTATCTAAATTCCCTGTGTCTGTCTGTGTCTGTGAAGCACCTCAACAAGCATAACTTTACTTTCGCACAAAAGAGAAAATAAAATGGAGATAGTTGCAGAAGGGAAATTCTAACGATCTCTCTCAGGGCTGCAATATACATTATATATATTGTATGTACCCTAATATACGAGCGGAAGAGGGCACAAAATATCTATTAATATTGCATGTATACATACATGTTGAACAAGGTACCAGAGGAAAAAAGGAAGGAAAGGATGCGAGTAGAAAAGGATGAGAAGAAGCAACAGTCCATCAGATATACATAATATATATATGTATGGATTCCTCCATTCGTCATTTACCAAGGAATATAGCAAGTAGCATTCAAACTACCCAAGAGAAAACTCCTTTTTTGTTAGAAGCAATTCACTAAACCGAAAATATTCTTTGTAAAAGAAATCGCCAGTATAGAATCCAATTTTTTGAACGAAAATTGTGTATATGCTCTAATGCAATAATAGACGCATATAATAAAGTCATTTATATATATAAATTGGAAAACTGAAGAAAAAAACTCTTTTTTATTCCATCTGATAAATATTACTTGAGTTTTTTACAAATATACGGAATAAATGTTTTTCCTTATATCTTCCAAATCATCATGCTTGTCTTCATAGTTATTATAGGGAAGAATAAGAAAAGAAAATATAAAGGCCGTTTGAAAAAGAAAAAAGAGAAAGTTACGGCAATAATATTACAGGGTTGTGACAACTTTCACTGCTCCCATTGTGGAAAAGGGAAAGAGACAAAAAATGTGTGGGAGAAAGAGTATATAGTTTATAGAAGTTGTAACATCTACTTAAACGAGATAATATTGTAAAACTGTGTATGCTATACGTATAGAGAGAAAGAGAACATCACAGAAAGAATACATAAAAGAGACCTGTAGATCGCCGCAACTGGTTGACGACTCGAGAAAAGGAGGCTGGTACTTAAAATGGAAAGGAAGGAGAGCAGACAGGGTTGAGTCGGTTTGGTTGGTTGACTGTGGATATGGAGGACGATGACTTTCTCCAAGCCATTTACAGTAAAAGCAGAGAGAGAGAAAAAAAGGAGAAAAGAGAAAGTGAGTGAAAGGAAGAAGAAAGTGAAAGCGTTGTATGTGTGAAAGAAACTATATCAAAAATAGGGAAAATCTATATAAAATATATACAATATATCAAGTGCATATAATCTTACAAGAAAAAAGGCTCTTTTATCCCTTGAACAAAAATTTCTCGTAAACTCCTTCTACGAATTTTACTACCACTTTCACTGGAAACTACACTGACTCTGTATACTTGCACTGTATTCATGCATAATATGACTGCTAGTGAGAGAGTAGTAAAGTACAAGTATGTATAAAATACGATAATATTATACAATGAGCAGCATTATATTGCTAGATTAAGCAGTAACTGTATAATGGTGAAAGTCAGATGTATGGATGGAGGAGAAAGTGGTGTGTGGAGGAGAAAGCATTAGAATATATTTTAGAAGTGCAGAGAAGAGAGAATGAAGCAGCAGCATCAGCACCAAATATTACTAGTGAGCAAGAGCAACAGTGTTGCTTCTAGTTTGCTCCTATCCCTATTCTTGCCAGCAGACAGCCCATATAATCTTATCTGGCACTTGTTATGCTGCTGCTCTGCGCCTACCAAAATGTTTCAAGGAAACCAGCTATATATACTTTAAAATCTATAAAGTTCGTATAAATGTATGCAAAGTCCCATTTTTCAGTTTTATATAAAACGTACACAATCCAACATCCAACTCTCAGAATTTCCTTAGCCCTTAGTCTATTGCTTTCTCCCTCTCTTTTCTTTTTAATGCTGCGTAAAGAGCCCTCAAGGACTGTAGTAAACGCTGTAGCAAATGTCCACAATGTGATATTTTTATATGGCTCCAAGTTATTGTAGTACTTGATGTGTACGTACAAACCAACATACATATTTTTCCTGTGTCTACACAATTTGTTCACACAAAATAACAGAGCAGCAGTTCAAGGTTTTTTTTTATCTCTTGCTCTTTTCCTGCTGCTTTCACTCTTTTTTTCAGACCTGCCACGGCAATAAAACTTGTATATATGTTAAAGTTGGAAGCCTATCACAAAAAAGTATTTTATAAAACCAACAACACAACAATGCATTTTTCTCAAAAAAGCACATATTTTTTATACAACAACAGCTCTGTTGATGTTGACTCTACACTCTACACCCTACAGTCCTTTATAATAATTCGTCTCCTCTTCTATCCCTTTTTATTTTTTTCTCACGCAGCAGCAGCAACAGCTCCAGCAGTATACTGGATTATTGTAAGCCTTTCACCGTTCTTTGTTGATGGTATATTATATAAGAATATACACAACTCTGGAACTGAAGCTCTGGAGCTGTCTCCATTTTCTCTCAACAAGCAACAGCGTCATCAATAGAACCCGAGAAGAAAAGGAAAAGGGTACACATTATATACCTATAAGCTTTCTACTTCCAAAAATGTATGTGCAAAGATAAGAGCAATAACACTGCACCTTTCGTATAAGAACATCTACGAAAAATAGGAGACGGCGCAACAGTAGACAAGAATAGGTACTTACTCCTCCTGCTCGCATTATATAAACTTTTTCTTCTTTTTT
>JAQFYG010003462.1:0-12514 GCA_034694325.1 Entomobrya corticalis | reverse complement strand
AAAAAGTTTGAACTCACAGTAGCACGTGCCATTATGGAATCGTAAAACATTTGAAAAGACAAATTCGTCGATTGTTACTGATGTGGTTATCAAATAGAGAGAAAATCAAGGTTGTAATCTTTGATGGTTATGTAGTATGCGATATTGGATACCTATATATTTTATGAGATCATAGACGACACGTAAGAAGAGATCAGTAACCGCATCTGAAAAACTCCAATAATAATTCAAAGAGACGCGCATGCGTGATGAGAAAATTGAGCAAAAAAACGGCACCTGTTTTATTTGAAATTCATCAAAAAATTGTCTGCAGTTACCTGCTTTTGAAGTAATATTTGCCTCCATAATGTCGATGGCGTCACTGCATTGCTGTTTTGGGGTTTATTGCTCAAGTTGAAGGATATCGGATATCATCGTCGACAAATTGGATTTTGTGAATTGTGTCAAAAGTTTGTTTGGATATTTCAATGAGGAATTGGTTTGGAGCAACGTTGATAAATTTTGCTGAAAAGGGATTTCGAAAAGGACTAATAATGCCAACAATTTTTGTTGACCGGTAGCATTGGAATTAAACCATTTAAAACTGTATAACAGTCTATGTGTGAAAGTGAAAGTTCAAAAATTTCCTTGAGAGTTGAAACAGGAAATTGGTGAAAATCATGAGACTTTCCAGGAATAAGGTCCGCTTTCGAGAGCGGATCTCATTTTTAGATCCAATTATTCCATTCAAATGTTGTGGAAAGGGCGGACCCTTAGTTTTATTATTTTTCTTGCAATTTGTATTGCTGTTTTTTGGTGCGGTGGTAAATGGGGAGGTGATAAGTAGTAGTGCCAGTAGTTATGTTAGTAGTTCGAGTTTAGTTTTATCTTTTAGTAAATTAGGTTCTTTTGTATTAATTTATTCAGGTGAGTTTGAAAATTTAATTAGTGAGATAATTAGTTAGATGATTAATTGATCATTGACAAGTTGAATTGTGTTTTTGTATATTTACTCTTAGCCATTCCACATTTTGCAACAAGCAAAAGTATACGTAACGGCAAACAAGTGGAAGATGAGCTGACCAACTCAACATTATCATCAGTTCCCTATCTGCCAAATAACCAGTCGTTAGCATCTCCACAAGATGGAGATTCAAATTCAAATTCGACGCTGTTTTCTTCCAGAGCGATAATTAACTCGGATGAGGAGAATACGACAATTTCTCCGCTAACGCCGTCTGAAGAGATGGAGGTGAATCTGGATGTTTCTTCTGAGGAGGAGAACAAGAGGAGACAAGAAAGGAAAAAGGGCGTGAACAGACTGAAGCGTCAGATGGGAATGGCTGCGGAAATTGCGTTGATTGCTCCAGCGTTGCAGACGATGGGATGCATACCAAAGTTTTTTTGTGGATTGAATTCTAAGCCGCCGACAAGGGAGTCTAGTGCCTTGAATGATTTGGCTTATCTTATCAAGTTTGCAATGTTGTAAGTGTTTTTGTGTTACTTTTAATGGAAAAAAGTAGTATTTTTATTTAAGGAATTATTGTATTAACACTTTTTGGAAATTGGCAGAGATGATGACGATGCAGATTTGGGGGACCCTTTGTTTGGCGACAAAAACCAGAGGGGAAAAGATGGTCTCGTTAGAGTGAAGGAAGATCTGATTTTGGAGAATATGGCTGAAGAAGAGCTTATCCAGGAGGACCCTGCAAATCTTCATTTTGTGTGGCAGGATATGGAACATCGTATAAAAAAGAAACCTGGAGATAATTTTAGACTTGAAGATGTGATGGATGAGATTATTATAGAGCCGGAACAAACTGCAGTGGAGTCTTTACTGACGGGTATTAAATCTGTGTTGAGAATTGGAAGAAGTGTGGATCATGTGTTGAGTAGAGTGGAAGGTCAGGGGAATGAATCTAGTCAGGCGACCGCAAGGAGAAGTGGGAGAAATGGGAGGAATAGGATGTCAAATGTGGATGACCAAATTATGAGAAAACGAAGACTGAGATGGAGACAAAAGTTTAAGAAACCGCCGTTTTGGACGGTACAAATGGGGAAAACTAAAATGATATATAAATTAATGTGTGAACTTACAACTTAATTACCTATTTAATCTGAATTTAAATTATTTTTCCAGACACCACAATTCCGTCAAGATATGGAACTTGCAGAACGAATCGGAAAAACGGAACAGGACGAAGGCAAATGCTCCACAACATTTAACGTTTGTCCATACACCGTACATGAAATGATGGACATTGTCCATGGCGGCTACAGCAAGAAGCGAAAGAAGGACAAAAGAAAGAAGAATAAGCCGCAGTGGTTTATGAACTCTGATGGACCGCCAAAGGAATCGAGTGAAGAAGAAACTCAGGAAGAAGCTTCAAGAAAACCTGTGAAAGATCCTGACAATTTGATTACGACAACAACAGAGAAGACAAAGTGGTATCCGAATGATCCTGAAAATCAGGTTTATTATGCGATATATCCAAACAAAGCGATGGAACAAGGTTTAACCACTGTTCCAACAACAACGAGAAGACCTCCAGTGGTTATCAATACAGGAAGAGATGAGGAGGAACTGGAAACTGTTTATGATATTGGTCCGCGTCCTCATATGAGGGAGCATCGGAGACCACAGATAAATATTCAGGGACATGTGGAGTATGAAAATGAGAATGATGAGGGGTCGTTTGAGGGAAATAAACCGGAGCATTTGGATGTGATGATTAATAATAATAACAAGAATCAGCAGCCGTTGAGGAAGCCGTCTTGGTGGAATATGGTTAATGGGGGCAATCAGAGACCGCAGCAGCAGCAACAACATCGACCACAGCATCTTCAGAGACCTCATGGTCAACATCCTGGAGGAATGAGACCTCCCCCTCCAGGAATGGGAAGACCTCATCAACAGCATTCAAATCAGAATCGGCCAACTGGTTTTGACGGTGGAATGTCTGGAGAGGAGAATGACAAGAGTGGAAATGATAACGAAAATGAATCCTCTGAGGAACAAGGGAAAAGAAAAAATGAAAAGAACATGGGAGCAAGTGGGAGTGATTCTATGGAAGATGGGGGATCCTCAGAGGAGACAGTAACTAAAATTAGAAGGCGACCAGTGATGCCATCAACTCCAAATCCTCCACCACCACCTCCATCTCCGCCTACTACTCCAGTACAACTTCCACCAGAATTACGGAACGGAGATCCAAACATTCATATTTTGGGTATTCAGAGGATTGAGGATGGAGGTGATTTGGTGCCCACTGGAGTTCCACAACAGGAACAGTCACCTCAACCGCTACAACCATTTTTCGAGGATGCGAAACTGAAACAGTCTCCGATTGCATTGACCAGACCAAAGTATAAAATTCAGAAGGAGAGAAGGCACAAGAAACGGAAAAAGTTTGCTCAAGAGGTACCTCCACCTGGAATATATGGAGCACAACAACAACCACAGCAGCAACAGCGGCAGCAATCAAAACAGCCGACCCAGTCGCAGGAACCTAAGGAGCCTAAAGCAAAAGAAAAGGATGATGATAAATCAAATGAAGGTTCTGATGAAGAAGATGAAGAGAATGATGATAGTCAAGAGAATAGTTCAGAGGAAAAAACTGATAAAAACAAAGAAGCTCAACAGACAGCTCCTTCTCCGCCACCCCCATCTCCGCAAGGACCCACATTAAATGTGATATTGCATGGAAGACCTTCAGAGGAATTGAGAGAAGCTCCTAAGCAGCATAGCCAAAGACGACCTCATCCAGGTCAAAATGCTGGAGAAAATCCTCAGTCATCAGCAAGTACGGAGGATGATCTGGATAACTCGGATGAAGACAATAGAAATTCGAATTCTGCAGCGGTAGAGCCAACCTCAGAAGAAATGCGTTTTGAAATGTCAAAAATACCACAGCCGGCGAGACCACCACATTTCAGAGTGAATACGAGCAACGAGTACACATATTCAGATGAAAACGATGGCCATCCACCTGGATCTATGAGACCAATAAATTATTCGTATTTTAAGAAGCGACCAAGAGATGAACACCAACATCACAACAGCGGACCACCTGGAGCGCCACCAAATCAACATCAGCAAGGCCAACAACAGCATCAGCAGCAATCACCACCTCCACAAACAACTCAAAAGTATTCTACAGGATTCTTGAGCTTCCTGTTTGGAAAGGATAAGAAACAAAAAAGACCACACAGACCTGGAAGTATGGAAAATCGACCACCTCATCATAATAATCAACAGTATTCTCAGCCAGATAACTCTGATGAGGACAATATGGACGATGACGATGATAATAATGACGAGGACAGTTCTGAGGAACAAGATACTTCACCAAAGCAAACGATAACTGGACCAGAAGGAAAATACGAAATTGGTCACTTGGCAAATAAACCTCCACCTAAATCAATTAAACCAGATTTTAGACCACCTCAAAGGCCACAACGACCTTATCGAGGATCTACCAGTATGGAAGACTCTGATGAAAAACGGGGACGAACAACACCAGCTCCTAGAACAACTCAGTCGACAACTACTGCTTCTCCAAAACCATTAATATTTATTGGAAATCCATATAAAACTTTTATTCCACCTCCAGCAACACCACCTCAGCGTACACCATCTCCACCTCCAACACAACCAGCGAAGACAAAGAAACCGAAAAAGAAGGATTCTGATGAAGAGGATGATGCGGAGAGCGATGAGGAGAAGCAGTCTGAGGAAAGTAAGGAGGATGACGAGGACAATTCTTCGGAAGAAAAATCCAGAACAAAAGATACAAAGAAATCTCAGACTAAAGTAGGATCAAATGAAAAACCAATTAAGGATATGGTAGTACCTTTACCACCTGTTGTTAATTATCATCAGTATTCGGTATCACCAACCGTTTCAACAACTACCGCCCGACCAGCTACCTCAAAGACGCCCACCAAAAATCGTGCTGATTATAATGGAGAATCGAGTGATGAAAAACAAGACGAAGGATCGAACCAAACTAAAGAGGACGATTCTGAAGAGGAGAACGTTAAAGTAAGCAGGGAAGAAGATAGCGACGAAGATGCATCCTCAGAAGAAAAGAAGAAGGGTCCGCCACCTCCTCGTCCAACAAGACGGAAACCAGAAGATGATGAGTTGGAACACCCATCTGCCCAGTTTCCTCCACAAGCTTCAGTTGTAGGTGATATAGCAGCGGTAGAGGAAATTCTACATGTACCTGGGGAGGACACTGAAGACACTGTTGAACCTTATGAAGGTCCTGAGGATATACCTGCACCACCTCCATTGGCGTTAAAGGGATTTTCTTCATCACTGGAAATTGTGGTGCCAGCAAACCAACCAACGCCGTTACAGGCTCCACCTGGAGTTCCACTACAGCAATTTTATCAAGGCAATAATCCTCTAATTGGAGGACCGCCAGCAGCGGGACCACCTGGGCCTGGATCACCGTTAGCAGGATCTCCACAAGCCCAACAACTTGGACCAGTAAATCCTACGTCGTTGTTGGGATTAGCACAACAAGCTAACAATGGTCCGAATAACCCAGGCGGTAGCCAAGGTGGAGCCCCACCTGACCAAGGTCAAGGTCAACAAGCAATTAGGAACCCTGGAACAAGTGGTCAATCAACTTCGAATCGTGGACCTAGTGGTCAATCTCAATCTAATCGGGGACCTAGTACAGGAAACAGAAATCCTGGTCAACAAGGACAGCAGAACAGAGGACAACAAGGTCAAAACAATCGAAGACAACAAGGAAATAGGAGGAGACCAGAAGGGAACAATGAGGATTCTTCAGAGGAGAATTCATCTGAAGAGGGACAAGGTCAGTCTTCTGAAGAAAACAAAGGCAACAGTAACGAGGAAGGTGGAGATGGTGGATTAGACGAGGCGATTTTAAATTTGGGACAAAAAGATAACGACGAGGAGGATGATGACCAACCAGAAAAGGATGTTCCAAAACAGCCACCTCCACCACCACCCGTATTCACTGGTAGTGCAGAGCAAAAGATTCAAAGGTTGAAGCCATTTATGCCCAGACCAGTGACGCCACAACCTGCGCTTTATTATAGACCTAAACCAGGAAGAAGGGAACCAATTTTGAAAAATCAATTGAAGCCAAATCAAATACTACATATAAATCATCCACAACAAATACGTCCACCACCGGTCAAAAAGACACCTCCACATCAACAACAGCAACAACAGGCTCCTCAGCAGCAGCACTTTGTACTCCCAATGCGACCTTCGGCAGCCGCTAATTTGAGACCTCATCATCATCAACGACCTCAGTCATCATACGGAGTATCCCATCTTCTGAGACCATTTGTGCCAGCACGACCTGTATTCAAAAAACCAGTTCTGGATAACCGAGTCAAGCAATGGATTAGGGAAACTTATGGAATTCCAGATTTGAGCGGTCATGAACCGAATAGATCCGGATTGCAAAGTGAAGACGTTGCTGAGAAAGACGACCAGAAAAACACAACACCAAAACCTCATTCAAAGGCCCACTCCCATTCAAAAAAGGCAGAAAAGTCAAAAAGTAAAACCAAAGGAAAGGGGTCCTCCAAACGAAAATCGACAACAGAAAAGTCCAGAATAAGAGGATCTGCTGAATCAAGACATTCCGGCGAACTTGGCGAAGAAATGGATCCCACCACCACAACTACATCAACAACCACTACTACTTCAGCCACCACCACCACTACCACCTCAGCAAAAGCTCCAACAACTTCGATTACGCCATCTACCACAACAACTACCACTACCACTTTGGCGAAAACGCCTTATTCTTCATTGGCGCCACCTACTTCATCTACAACAGCCACCACCACTACTGCTAAAGTTGATGAAAAGATAACTTCACAATCCTCGTTGACCATCTTAAAGAAAAAGCTTCCACCTCCTGACTACATTACAGAAGAACAAGAACAGAAAATGGCGCAGGCGCTATTTAACAGCTCCGAGGAAGAAGAACCCGAAGAAGAAGAGGAAAAGGATAGTGATGAGGATGAAGACGAAGAAACAGTAACAAAGAAATATAAAAGCCGAGTAAAAACCAAAAGTGGAAGCACAAAACTGGTAATAACGGTTAAGCATGTTGTTAAAAAGAACAAAACAATGTCAGCTTCCTCTGGAGAGCGTATTAAACCAAAATCGGCAGAAAAGCTTGGAAAATTACCTGGAAAGCTGACATTTACGTCGACAGAACGAAAGAAACTTTTTGTTCCGCTTAAATTTTCTTCAAAGGAAAGAACTAAATATTCATCTGGAGAGAAAACAAAGCTTGATAATAAGAACAAACATTTTTCAAAATCGAAATCTTCAGAGATACCTACTCGTAAATCCAGTAGTTCTTCTGAGAATCAGCAAAAGAAAAAGGGTTCGTCGATGGAAGTGAATAAAAGTAAATTGAAGAATTCAAGCAAATCATCTTCGTCGGAATCAACTAAAAAGATTGCGACAACAACGAGAAATCCAATTTTTGAATTGAGATTCAGAAGTACTCCGAAAGCTAAACCGAAGCCTATTAAGCTGCCACCGATATACGGGAAGCATGCGCGGCGACCTGGATATAAACATAAAAATTGATTCTTAATTCATAATTATAATACAATAATGCATTTGTAAATGTGGTATATTATATATTTTTGTGCTATTTATTTTATGGTTAGTTGAAAACAAAGAACGAGTCACGTAAGAATATCGTGTGTATTTAACTATTTAAATGATTACTTTGAAGTGACAAGTTAAATTGTTTTGTTGAAGGACTGAAGTTAATTTTAAATAACTTATTTTGCTCTAATTTATTTATTTATTTATTCTATTTAAACTTACTCTTACTTATTTATTATTTGTAATTTATTTATTTGCTTAATATCCATCTGTTTTTAAAACTATCATATTGAATGGTTGTTTGTAAACTTTACTTTGATTATATGCTATAACTTATGAATATATTGTTGGTATTTTTAGCTGTAAGATGTAGCTGTAAATACGTATTTATTGTTGTATTGTTGTAAGTGCAATGTAATAAAACTGGATAAAAAGTTTAAAATCTATTTTGGGAGGATGAAGTTTTGTTTAAGGGAAATTACAAATTTTTATTCTCTAGAATAATCAAATTGTCTAAATCATACCATTATCATATCGTTCCCCAGATTGGTTCGATAAGATATTTCATTTTCAAAAAAACTTAATCATGCAGAAAAATCAAAATAATAAGTCGTTTATCTATAAAAGAATGATTTTTTTATTCTAAATGTAGGCTACACTACACTCAATAACCTGTAAACTAACCAACCTGACAACATTTACTGCAAAAATGCATTCAAAGTCGCTATTTTAGAAAAATCAACATCAAGTCAGTAGCCAACAGCTAATATTTACTTTTACATTTTGAATGACGTATTTCAAATCTAGCAAAATATATTTAAGCGATTTTCTTGTAAGTTGTAACCCTTTTAACGCTACAGATCTCTTGCCATCATCAACCTTGTCAATCGCTTAATCAACAAACGCCATCGTTTTTTGCACGCACGCTCGTCGCTCATCCAATACAAAATGAACAGGCAACTTGCCAAAAATACACCAAACAGAAAATTTCCAAAACCAACTTAACATTTATCTTTAGCTGTCCTTCAATAATAATTAAATCAATATAACACCAAACTAATACATATTAATACAAATATTACAATAATTATATCATTTTTAACAGAACACAAAATTAGAAAACGAAGTATGATGTGTTAACTACTCTACAAGCTAACTCTATTAAATCTTTTCTATTTATTTTGTGTTTTTTCGTAATTGGCAATAAACTATAAACAGTCTATTATCCCCAAAAATCTCATCAGCATAGCATCTCTATATTTGCTCGCATTTGATTTTTTGACCATTCTTCAAACAAAAAAATTTGATTTATCTTTTTGATCTCTCTTTATTTATTTGCCAATATATAATCATTGAGATAGACCATTTAACAAAACCAACCTACCACACACAAAAATTTTCACCCTTTTTAAGGCAAGGTCCGTCATCAACTTCAAAGTTTCAAGCAATAGCCAAATAGCCACACACGTAATAAGTCGATCTACATTAATTTGCATGTTTCATCTTTCTACAATTTACATTTATGAGCAAAAATTAATTAAAAAGCGCATAACATTTTCCTTTTTTCAATCTTTCATGCATTTTTGTTGCGTTGCATCTTGCACATCTCCATTCTAGCTTTCTTGGCGAAAATGCCTTCTTTCTAATGCTAATAATTTGTACATAATGCAGTCATTTAACCTTAACCAAAAGCTATATTACGACTACGTGCATAAATTTTTTATGAGAGTTAATTGATGATTTTTTGAAAACTATCACTTTTTTCATATAATATCGTGTGAACTGTCTGTTGGCTAGTACATTAATTTTGCATTTTAGCTGAGATCGTAAATCGTAACTCGTAACTCAGTCTCTATCTATTTATTATCTCTTAGTTGGTATCTCTACCTTTCAATAATACATCAGAGATCAGAGCGATCATCAACATTCATCATCACATCAATTAGCATTTTTTTAAATCTTTCATCTTATCTGATCCGCCATTGTGCTTTATTGAAAATTATAGAAATTGAAAAAAATGTTCTCAACAAATTTTCCAAATGTAAACACGAAAACTAGAGAAATTTTGTTATTTTTATGCACGAAACTGAATTTAAGAACTTACTATGTTTAAAGCTAAATTGAATCTGTTTAAGTGCTTTTATTACACTTTTACAATAAATGCTATTTTTGAAGACAGAAGGCGTTTCAGTTTCCAAATTACCATATTATTATTATTGCTGTTACTCTGTTACATGCTTGAGTAATAGATGTGAAGATTAAGTGGAAAAAGTATTTTAAGCTGTGTGAGATATGAGACGAGAGTGAAAATAAGTATTGTGTTTGGAGGGAATTTGGAAATGAATTTAAATGAAAGATTATAGAAAAGTGACGCCCTGCCACTTGAAAATTTGTAGATTGCAAATTATAAAGTACTAAAAAGTTTATCTTTTATGATAAATGATTACTGGTTAAATCCTATTTTGGCTAGCTCACGTTTTCAGTTTCCTTTTGAAAATTAAAATATTAAACTATCTGTCATATTTTTTAATCTTAATACTCGCGTGGGAGATTTGAATTTGCTACTGACGTTTTCACATGAGACGATATACAAAACGTCTAACGATCACGTGACCGATCAATTTATTTATTTCAATGTCTTTTGGCTTTAAAGTACTCAGCGCACTGTCATTTTTAAATAACAGTAAATACATTTGTCAAGTCAAGGTTCCTTGTCACTTGTTAAACGTATATTTAAGCATCATCATCTCTCAACACGATTTAAATTAGCTTATCATGATCAGGGGACGAGTGACAGACGACAAATAACAGAAAACTAACTGCCGACGACGACAGTTAAATTTTGCGGAGGTGGAGGCGGATATTCAGAAACAGAATAGATTTATTTACTTTTTTACTATAAAGTTATGCAGGCAATTTGCATATACACCAGTAGCATAATATAAGCAATGATTAGGACATTGACGCTGATTTTTTCATTTTTTTACAATCTTCAAAGTATTATCGCTATCGCTTCTTGTAGTAATTCTTCCTGCACCCATCTACCTTTTCTCTCTCGTGTTCATGTTTTTCCTTAATAATGCACATTATTTACCTGATTACCTTTAATTTGCCACTAACTAATCAAATCAACTAGTCGTATTAAAGTTTTATCACATATTTTTGTCGACGTAACGCATTATTTGACTTGAAACACAAAAGACCAATCAGAAGAAAATAATATTACATCCTTATCATTCGTAACGCTTGAATGTGCGACCGGCGACCACTGCCTTCGTAGAAAATACGTAAGATATGGCAAACCAAGTAATTTAAGTAATGTTAAATGAATGAATAAAAATTGTGATTATGTAGTACGTGTACAATATATATGACGTATGTGAAGTAAAGGTGTACGATTTAAAGAGAGATGCGATATGGAAGGAAGTGCAAAAGTAAAAGTTTTTTTCTTCTTCTGACCACAATAAGCAGTTGTTGCAGAAAAAGATAGTTGATGCTGGTGCCAAGTGCCAGTTTACCTTGTAATTTTATATTCTTTGGTGATGAATTATTAAATCGTTGTTTGTTTCATGACATGTTATGCGTTCTAAAGTGATGGCAATGGCCATCGTTTGAAGTTGTTGTCATTTTGTTAAGATAAACTAATTGTGTTTTATTAAATATTCCGTAATAACGACACAATGCAATGCAATAAAAAGTTACATATAAACTGTGCCAATGTTGCTTTAGGTCTTTAGGTGTTGGGTCCGTCTTCATAAATTAAAATGTATCTTAATGTATATTGCTATGCATAGCCATTGTTGTCAGAAAAAATACGAAATGACGAGTTAGATTATAACAGTTACTATTATTATTTTGCAAATTTGCACAAGTTGACACAAAGAGTGGCAGCAAATATGATTTAGGAAGGATTCTAAAACAATCGAAATGCTTTAAAATCATCATCAACGGCGGCGTTTCACATGTTTCTCTCTATCTTTTCACATGATGATCTGACAATACCCAATAAAAAACAGACAATATGCAACATAACAATTAGCGCAAAGAATAAAAAGGTGTTTAAAATGAATACTTTAATTTTTTGACACTTCTTGCCAATAAAATTTAGCTGTTTTCTTTAAGAAAAATATCTTTTTTTCATTTCACTTTCCTTCTTTTCTTGGCAGCCGCTCTCGGAGAGCAATTGAGAGTAAGTCACGAAATGAAATGACGATGGACTTCATAGGTAGCCGTGCTAAATTTCTTTGAAAAAAATGAAACCATATAAAACTAATTGGTCATTGTTCTTTGATGCCGCAAAACTGTTTAAATTTTAAATCCTATATATTTTTGAATTCTTACTATCCATTTGTTTCATTTTGTATCACATTTCATATGAAAACTGTGTGTAACAGAAGGAAACGCAAAATACATGGCATGACTCAAGAGTTGACGATGACATCATGATAAATCGGTAAACTACGTTTAGGTTTACGTCTTTGACTGTTCAAATTGGATTGTTGATGAAGATGCCAAAAAATCTGCCGAGAACGCTAAAGAAATGACGCCGCTCCGCTCTGCCAAAATATCTTTTGAATTTTCTCAGAGAAGACGAGCAAATATTCTAACGCCAAGTTATAAACACGGATGAAAATAATTTTTGTGTGTGAAATGAACACATTTTTTCAAGAAAAATAGATGCATTTTAAAGTGTATATGTACTTATTTTGCAAAAGTGAATTTATAATGAAGTGCGCTTCAGGATTCAGGAGAATTTCATTGTTTTTATGAAGTTTGCACGCATCAAAGACAAAAAATGCGCCTAAAAAATTTTAAGCCCTTTTCGTTTTCACTGTGCACTTAAACTAAAGTATTTTACTACTGTTGATTGTTCCACATTATAGACTTCTAAATAGTCTTAATTTTTTT
>JAQFYG010003461.1:0-12515 GCA_034694325.1 Entomobrya corticalis | reverse complement strand
ATTACATTAATGATTTGCATGCTGTCTTTGTTGTTATTTATGTATATTAGTCTAATAAAAAGTAACACTTTGAAATCAATTATTAAATTTGATAAAATTAAAGTTTATTATATATATATAGTCTTACTTGTTACTTAAAATGTAGTGTTTGCAATTTTAATAAACTCCGGTTAAACGAAAAATAGATTTTAAAAATAAACGAAACAGCTCCGTAATTAGATTTTGTACACTTTTCACAAAACTTTAACAAACTTCAAGCTTTTTATGTATAAACATTTTCTGGTCTTTCACGTCCGCAAATTATCATGTATGTGACCTAAAATTACACAAAAATAAATATTACAAGACAAATATATAAGTATTTGAAAGATATTTTCTACTGCACTCGTTTAAGACTAGCGGTTTATGTGTACTCACATGTTTTATCTTTGTACCAGGATACAAAGGACCCTTGCGTGGTAAAAGTCCTTTGCTCGTTGACATTCTTCCTTTTGTTTAAAAAAATCAAAATCCTTTTCCAGTGGAAACCTAACCTAACCATAAAACCTTCTTTCCTTTAATTCCTTGCATCTGTTTGCTGACACCGATAAATCGCTTTCCAATTTTAAATTGCTTCTCCATTGTCAACTCCACCCGTTTTATCTGAAAGCCTCTATTCCGATATTCTATTCCTCTGTTGGGCAATCTGCGTGGGATCCAGCGTTTTGCTGACACGACATTTAAACACTTTCCCTATCAGGTCAGTTTAAAAATGAAAAGTAAGGCAGGAATGATGCATGCAGGTCGGCTGGCTCGCAGATTTCAGTTTCACTTTCATTTTCTCCAGTTCCCCTCTGAAAACGTCTAGCTGTACTTTTAATTCTTCAATTATCGAGACCTTGTCGAGAGCTTTCTCTCTATTTTTTTCTTTTCTCCTTGCGATATACTCACCAACAGTGGTGATGAAGCCCTTTTTCCCCAATCGACTTTTTCTTTTGGACCTGGAACAGCAATATGAAATGGGACTGGCTTCCGTCGTGTTCTCGGTGGATTTCTTCTGGTGGCAATTCGGAATTTTGCTCTTTTTCCTTCTGCTTGCTTTTTTGTTTTTGCCGAGCTAGCAGTTTGAGTTTGAAGTTTTGATTGGAATCTGATTTAAATTTGTTGGCCAAAATTGATTTTGGCGGATTGATTATATCATTGTGGGACAAATGTTCAATGAGTACAAAATATTTTCTCATTTCCGGCTGCATTAAAACACGTTTCACTTTTTCGTTTTTAAAAACCCCCAAATAGTTTTATCGTCGTCGTCTAAAAATAAACTGAGAACTATCAACTTTTTAACAAATTCTGCGAGTTTGAATGTTTGTCTTTGTGAAAGATAAACATTCACTCCTTCAAGCAGATATTTCAGTGAAATTGGTTTCATTTAAAGCTAGTGCTCCATTAAACAAAAATCCCAGATATGGTCTTGTTTTTAAAGGATTCTCTAGAAAATCCTTGTCCACACAAAACTTGTCGTGAAAATCTTTTAGGATATCACGAGCAATTTTAAATTTTCTTTCATTACATACAGTGTTAACACGATGGATTAAGTCAGCACTTATAAAACGTTGTACTCTGTCCATCTATACAAAGGCATAAGAAAGTTCAATGTTAACTTGCGTCTAATCAACACAATATCCTTTTCAGTAACATGTTTTGAAACTAAAGACACTAGTCCTTGTCTAAATTCTGTGTTCATGTATGAAACTAGTTTAAACTAGATTAAATTTGAAAAAAATTGCAAAAATTGTCACATTACAATTATGAGGTTCTTAAATCCAGCCGTAATCTAGCTTCGGTCCTTGTGAAGATGTGTGATATACATGTATGCTTTTTGAAAGATGAATTTTTAGAAGTCAAAAACATTCTGCTAAAATCAATTTGGGAGATTGGATAATGTGTGGGGAGATTGAAGTTGTGGAGATTCAGGCAGTGGGAGATTGGTGTTTGGGAGATTCAGATCTGGGGAGATTCAAGTCCTGGAGTGTAAAATCTCATGGAAGGTTTGTGTCTTAGGAGACAATGCTCTGATACCCCCTGAAAAACGTTCTATCTATGGGTAAAGTGCTGTGGTCATATGCGTCATTTTGGGTACTTTTGTTAGCTTACTTTGATTTAGTGCTTGACTCGCCGTTTGTGCTAGTGGTCCAAATTGTTATTGGGAAATGCCATTTTGAGACTAACCTAAGCTAAACAACAAATTTAATGGGGAAACAATTTAAATACAAAATACGATTCGATACGTAAGTACAATAGAAAATTCTTCAGTTTGACGACGGATGTGCCTTTAAATTTTACGGGTTCTTCCATTAAACTTATCTTCTATAATCGTATTTTTCCTCTATACTGCAAGTCTACTCAACATAGTTTTTAAACGTCGTATATATGGTTTTGTATACTCAAAGAGACCATAGTTTTACTTGCGGCTGTACATGGTTAGCGGAGACAGTTTATGTGCGCTTAATATGAGAAAAGTAAGGGTTGCTTAAGTGACTTTCTGAGATTTATTCGATTGAAGCAACTAGAAAAACTGGAATCTAAAAAGCTTTTTAAAAAACGTTTTATATAGTGACAAGATATATACAGACGGCACTAATTGGTAGCGTTGATCAATGGGTAATAGTTTGGTTAAGCTCGTTTAAACCTTTCCTATCCTTGCAAAACGCATTAAAGGGAGAACAAAAGGAACATTCTATTTTTGAAAACTATTATTGTGTTAGCCTTTTATGTTGGTCACAACTTTATGTCCATACGTTTAGCAAAGTACAGACATGCTTTGGGCTTTCTTAAGATATAAGCGAGACATTACCACAGATTTTATATCGTAACATGTTTGACTTGGTGGCAAACGGAGCTTTGTATTTTATTTCTAGATTTTTTTCGAATTGTCAGGGAGCTTGGACGCTGACTAGTGTCTGAAAAATTGCTGTGAAATCAAAATTTCCCAAACTTCCGTCGGCTGCATGTTACATGTAAAGTAATAATAGAAAAGTGTTACAGAGAAAGTTGGAAATTATTTTATTTTGTGGTTGAGATGAGTGTTGATGGAGACCTAGAAAAGAGGAAAACACCCAATGTTCAGTAGGTAAAAGTATGTATGAATTAGTGTGTGTGGGTATTGTTGGTATTGTGTGTGCTTGTTGGTGGACGTACATTGCATGTTGACTTGGTTCACTGCTTCTGTTTGTATCGGCACTCGTGACAAAATGTCATTCCCAAGATTCCGAACGTTTTTGAATTGTAACAGTTGAAAAGTAAAAATACTAATTGTACTCAATAAAAAAAGTAAATGTGGTTGTTGGTTTGGTTTTCAACTTACGGGTGCATGTACTTTCATCAAGTATTGCATATGGATCTGCAAAACAATTAAATATATTATATAGGGCTTTGAATTTCTGATTAACACCGGGAACGTGACTGTCCATTTGGTTGTTTAGTGACAGTGATTTTAACGTTAGTGACTGAAAAGCTTTTGGGTTTAGACTCCTTGAATTTGCGCCAAACATCGTCATTGAATAAAATGCCTTGTTGTTTGGCCCTAACGTATACAGCAAGTGTAGCATATAGCTGAGAACCAGTATTTAAGTGGTGTTTTAGTTGAAAAGTTGATTAAAAATATAGTTGTTAGTTGTTGTTGTTACCTTTTATAGATGCGTGGTGTGTTTGAGTAGGAATTTGCCCACTCTCGTCGATTGGATGTTTTTAATATTTCCCTATCGGCAAAATTCAACGGTAGTTTTCTTGATTTTGCAACAAGTTTGATCAGTTGTTTTTTGTAGTGACAGAATATTAATAAGTAATTAATTAGTTTAATTAAGGGTAGGTTTAAATGTGTATAAGATGGTTTAATTAGTAAAGTTACTGACTTTGTTTTAACTGTTGAGGAGTGTTGATCTCGGCAATTGATTTTAAGATGGACTCCATTGTGACAAGCGTGGATGCACTAAGAGGACTGATTGAAGACACAGCAAAGGTAACTACACTGAACTCTTAACAATAATTCTGCTACTTTAAAAACAAAGATAAATACTGTTACAGACATAAATTTAAATCACAAAATTCAAATTTTTCCAGGTGCTAGCGCCATGGTCATCAATCACAACAAATTTAATGCCGATGGCAAACTCCCCAACTCAGTTAAAGTAAATAGATACTTTTGATTGATAGATTGACGTTTGAATAGATTTGATATATCTGTGGACGACTTGGAACATACTATAACAATAGACTATACAAATATGATGTTGCTTGCTTTGTGTTACGCCACCCGTACCTTCACTGCACAGTGTGCTTCAAGTCGTTGTTCAAACTTCTCATTTGGTGACGAGTCGCTTCAATGTCCCGATCATTCTTCTCATAAAACACGGATCTGGAACCATCTTCTTTTTTAATTCAGACAAGCTTCCCTCACAACGACTGCTCAATGAGATAAAGGCTCTACATTCACACTATCGTGGTACTGTCGAAGCAATACCCAACCCTTTAGTCCTCTACTGTTAGTGTACTGACAGTAGAAGCAAATTTTAACTTGCTACTGTTTTTTAATTATGTTACGGATAATATTACACAAGCTGTTATGATTTTTTTCTGAATAATCTTAGAGATGGGAATTTTGTAAATCGCGCTTTAAACTTTTTGTCTCTCCTCCAGCAAGTTGTAGGGCAAAACTGGTCAGTTACGCAATATTTGACATCGGAATCCAAAAAGGAAGTGGCATCCCTGGTGTGGAATAATCCTTTAGTAATTAACCATATATGATTCATTCAAAGGATAATACAGGGATAATGAGTGTCATACTTGCATGGAAAACCTTAAGATTTTTGCATCAAATCTAGTAAGAAAAGATAATTCCTTATGTTACATGTATGATAGTATTCCAGTATGTCATATCATGTCGGTTTCTTATATGGATTTATGCAGCTTTCACATGCTTCAAAGGAAATGTTTAAAATCCCTCGCAAAATATATTACCAAATGTTTAGGTGTAACAAGCTGGAATGAAATAAGCAATTCGTTAGTTGACACTTTTATTGAGTTTCTTGAAGAGATGCCGGATTCAACAGTTGTGCTTAGTGACACTTCGAAAATGTATCCGGAAAAAAACGAGATGAGAATTACAAATAATGCAACTTCCCATGGGATTTGTTTAAATTTTGATACTATAACTACTGACACTTCTACCATTTCTAATACTGTATCCATTAAAATTGTGTTACTGATATTAGGTTAAACCTTGTTTTCTAAATATTTTCTCTAGATGATGATTGCTTATACGTTTATGCTACGCGTTTTAAATGATTTTCAAGCAGAATCCCAACTAAGAAATTATAATGTGTGTAATTTCCATATTGACATTACTTATGATGACATAATGTCAAGTAGTAGATAAGATTGAAGACGAGCATGTAGGCTCTACTATTTACGCTGGTTCTACTAAATACATAAAAATAAGTGTAGTTACTAATGCTGCACATTTTGGAAACATAGATAAAACGAAAATGGCGTTACAACGATTGATCCCAGGTGAAAATATTCATAGCAAATCAGGTAAGTGTGTATGTTGGATAAAAAACAAATCATAAAGATGAAATAGATCAAGTTGAGGCAATACACTTATTAGCTAATGATTACGCGCACGAAGTCTTATTCGGAGACAGTAAGGTTTTAAATAGATCTATTCCAAGTGTAAAGTTTCCAGTTGATGCATTTCTCCAGTTTCAACTACTTTTACACAAAAAAACTCAGAAAACCTTATTGGAAGATTTTTAGTCGTCATGCGTTGCATTTGAACGTTTATTTTAGCCAACATTTTGCCACTCCCAAGATAAATTAGTAGTACCAATCCGTAAAAATATACATGACAGGTAAAGAGCATATATAGCTCAATCAAAAAACCTGTCTTTGAAATGCTCTTAACAGTCCAAATTTTGTTCACTAGTCACCTTACAACATGTAACTGCATTAAAAAAGAAATATGATGCACCACTTTGTTGCATTCATGCTTTGTTGCACCACTTTGTCAAAGCAAAAACATTATTGTAAATTTAATTATTCTTTAAGTTTTAAATTTATTACTGAACAGTTTAGTCATATTCTTGGATAATTGTTTCGTTTTTACTCACAGACTAGTATGTAAAATAAAATGTGCAACATTGTTTCTACAATAACTGCATCTAATCCTTTGTGACCCCAAAGTAACGTCATTTATCTTTTCTCTTCCTTGTACACATCCACTGCATGCAACAGATGGCCTGACCAAATTATTTAGCCATTCCATGTCCATCAGGTTGATGCTGTCCAACTGTTGTCCATTAATTAATTTTCTTTCTGAGTTTCGGGATTCGTACTGTTCAATTTTCCCATTCCTCCTGATAACATTTGGTATTAGGCAGTCATCAAACATATGAAATATTGAATATAAATTATCATCGACCATATCCCTCGTTTTTCTATCCCTTCATCATTCACCAGTTTTTTTACCTTCAAGTTTTTTTGATAATCATTTTGTCCGATAATTAAAGTACTTATTCTTGTCCATTTTCCGGTTCATATAGTAAATTTACGTCCAAGATTGCATCTGGTTCCCTCAAATTCGGCATGACCATCACAAACTGCAACATACTGCCAATATACAAGTTTTGAGACAAGGGTTGGATTCTTTTTGATGCATCCTGTTAACTCAACATTACTCTATCCATAAAATTCAGAAAATTATTTTTGTGGTCAGACATAATGATTAATTTACTTACCAATGCATGATTTTAGAATGATGACAATGATAATTGATGAACTTTGAGTCCAGTATTCTTCCAGACTTGTCTCGTTGTAACAAGATCAGTGCTCATAAGGATTTGTTTATTATCCGTACTTTTATCAATGATGATTGGTATTGCCAAATTATGGACACATTTTTGTAGTTGTTTTGCTTCTGCTCCACGAGATCCCATTTTAACGACGTGCATACAAATATATTTCTTCAGGATTCGCCAAATTATCAGTTAACATTGTAGGAAAGGTACAATATCTTATACAAAATTCTCCCAATCTGTCAAAATGATCTCTCTGTATCTTCTAGTGCCCATTATCATCAGAAAAGACTGCAATTCCTATCATTGCATTCCCACTCATTCCAAAAAAAACCTACCGACTCTTTTCGAAATAGCATCTCAACATGGAAGGAATTATCAATTGGCACATATTTCTTGGCCTTCTTCTTGTAGTCACTTGTTTTCTGTGTTGTTCCAAGTTCCAATACTTTCTGGGCAGATCTATTTGTTAAAATGGGTCAAGAATTGATACGAACATTAGTACTACCACTGCTTCTACTACTAACACTGCTACCACTACTACCACTGTTACCACTACTACCACTGCTACTATCTAATACTTGACTACAACCTTCACTATCCTCAAAAATAACCCCCTCATTTTCCTTGGTAACTTTGTAATCATCTAATCTTACACAACCTACTTTATCAATGGTCATTTTTTTAAATGTACAATCGAGTAGACCTGTCCTGTTTGAATATTTATATGGGTCCCTTAAAGCTGATCTATAGATGATATAAAGTAAGTTTCTTCCCCAGTTGCCACTCTAGTTTCCTCAAACATTTTTCTTCTCATTTTCTTGACTCCAGCTTTTATGAGATCAATTATTGGTATATTTTCTCTAAACACCTTTACTCTTTTCCCTTTAAAGTCATTCAAGTTGTCCTTTTTTAGTCTAAGTGGATGATAGTTAATGCGTCATTTATCATCATGGGTTATCCAGTACATTTCTTCCTGTAAAAAGCTTAATCAATAAATCTCTGCATCACGATTTTAAAATGCAAATTACTACTCATGTGTCTACTTACAATACATTCTGGGGTGACTAGTGCTTTTCCTTCATTTTGCTTTAGGTCATCCTGGATACACCAAGTGATGATAATATCGCAATCTGCAATCCCAACTACGGTCCCCATGAGATTTCTAATCATCTTCCTTTGTTTCATCTTATCCTCATTATCCACAGTAGAATCGATGGCAACTTTTTCATTTGCTAAATTAACACGGTCCTTCAATTTGATTGGTATTGGTTTAGAAACTAAGTACTTGTTGATATTTTTTTTTCAATTTCCCAGATTCATATAGTAGCCATTCAGGAGCACATATAAGCACATCCTTTCCCTTCATCATGTCAACTTCAACCTTCACAATGTCATCACCTGGCAAATACTATTCCTCCACCGACGGGATATTTTTAAATAGGAGGCCTATAACAGAGAATAAAAGACTTAATTACCAATAAACCGCGTCTTGATCATGTTCATCATGTTCATCTTTTACCCATTTATTCACCTGTATGACTAAAAATTGTTATAACTTGTGTTTTCTCTAAACACCCTTTACAATTATATGCATAAAAGGGTCCTAGTGTCTACTTGTTGAATGAATATTTTTTGTCTCCTTCCACAGCTGATTTTTCCAAGTTGATATTCCATCCTCGTCCTATAACGGGAAAATTGGCTTAACTCTTGGCATGTTTCTTGAGCAATTCCAAAGTTTATGCTTTACTTCTGGGTAGATTATTTGGCGTCACAACAATGGTCACCTGTTTTTCATAGCTGTTGCTTGTAATGATCCCGTTCCAGTCTTCAAAAAAATCCTTCACATCACAATCATCGTGCTTATCATTATAAATGGAAAATTGTTTGGCTCTTAATGCAAACGACCTGATTGGAAGGGTATTCCACGGGTAACTTATCCTTTCATCCTTGAGAATAACGTCAACCACAAGTGCGCCAAAGAACCTAAAATAACATTGTCAAAACATTAAACATCTTTATTATCAATTATTAACTCTCTCAGTAACACATTTTAGAATATCAGCATGCACTCACATTACGCGGCCAGTTAGAATATTTTTTACTTCAATTCATGGGACTATATCACAAATGACGTAAATAATAACAAAGTTCCAGTGAATTCCTTCTCAAATCGTCGAGTGCTTTTACAGTAATTCTCATATTCTCAACAATCTTGCCAATTGTACTCTATGGATTTGTTTTAAAGTATTTTGAAAACCGATTGTAAACGTTTAAGCTCATCTACTAATATTTATTTGTTTAGTACATCTGACGGCACCACTTGTTGTGATTTAGTTTGTAGTACTGACATTGTGATATAATGTTTTATACCAGTGATTCTGTGATTATCCTTGAAAGAGTCTAGTATTATCTACTCACCAGGTTTTCTACGTTTCCTGGTTCCAACAGAGATACCTACTAAACTAAACTACCAATTGCACAATCACATTCTTGAAACTGTCCACTTTCTAGTGAATTCTATTTTTAAGAATATTAATACTTAAGGTCTGGCCAGTTTGTACTGTTGACACGGCATTGAAATCATCATCTGGCCCACTACGTTTAGGGTCAATCTCAAAATTAACAACATCGTCATTTCTCAAGTGGACTGAGAGTTTCTATTGTGAGTCAATTCAAGTGCGACAAATTATCCAGTGAGCCTTTTAATATATTTTTTTTTCATTCTGTTTGAATTTAGCGCACCTAACAACCGTCTTCAGTGAGAATAGTATACATGGAGTCTCAACTATAACTGAAGCCATTGCTGTACTATCCTGCTTTATATGGCAACCAGCGGCTCATTCTCTCAGAAGAAAGCTTTATTAATGCAAAGCAAGACTGTTGACAGTGGACTCTTGGTTCATTTATTTGAATTTTCATTGAAAATGCAATAATTGGTAGTAATATTAACAAATAATTTAGTTACAGAGAAAGAGAGTAGACCATTACATTTAGATAAATTTGTGAGGACCGTTAGTGGATTTGAAGATTTTACCGCACGCGTTCGCGGATATCCCAAAACAATAAATTTATCACCACTGTATAAATCTTCATCTTTCATTATTGTTCCATTATGAAGTTTGACGTATTCTTCAACTGCATTTGCTCGATTAATAGACACAAACGAGATGATCCGGATTCTTAAAATAGAATACTCTGCCGACTTGACATTTTCTTTGTTCCAGCATCATCGAGTTCTTAATAATTCGACACAGGCGCTTCTTGTCATAGTACGGCTACAATAATATTAATATCAAACAACACTCTATATGCACTCACATCAATCATTAATTATTTTTGGCAATTAAACTCACGCATTCTGAATTTTCTTTTGTGCGTCCACCATGATTTCAAAACTGCTGTCTTTCACAATCGTCAGTATATAATTTTCGGTTGACTCGTCACTTTTGGTATCACTAATTGCATCATCATCACTGGATGTATCATCGTCACAGGACGATTCTTCATCTCTTCTGGAATTACTGCTACAACTACTGCTACAACTGTCATCCTGCATTTGATATCCATCCTTGTCGCTCCTTTTGCTTTCCCTGAATTTAATGTCCGCCTCTTTCCATTTCTTAATTACATAATACATTTCATTTTTCTCGCTAACAATCAAAACTTAGCAACCTTTTAATTGATCATAAAATGAAATAGTTTTCTTAAATACAACTAATTAAAAAAATAACAAATTTTTACTGCTAACGGACTACTTTTCTACTTTTCTCCCTACTCTTGTCTTTACATGCACTTTACTCTTCGCTGTTTCTCTTGAATTCTCTTCACTCCCACACCACCACAACACTTATTACGGCATTACGAGAAGAAACAGATAGTGTTACAGACATTGTTCATATGTTGTTTGTATTTGTAGTTGTAGTAGAAGTAGTAGTAGTAGTACACTGTAGCTGTTTAGATAATTACATTTAAATCATAGCTAGCGTTACTCAAATTAGTTTCGATAGGCTGTTAACAGCATTGGAGAGTTATGGAGAGAAAATAATTGTGACGAGTGACAAGACATATTTACCTGGGTTTGACATGATATCAAAAAAGAGTGTTAATTTTGAGTCCATGTCCAGGATTGTCCAAAAACAAATGTCCCGGACAGTTAACAAAATATTGGAAGGGTCAATTTTCAAATTTTGGTAAAAAATCCGAAGAAATTGGATTATGAAAAGTAAAAAGAAATCAAATTTCAATTAATTGCTGAAGACAGAACTAGAAATAGGACGAAGGCCCATATCGCTGTATCCATTACAGATCAGAATGATAACGCTCCGAAGTTTTTGAAGGATAAATACATTGTAAAAATCCCTGAAAATCCAGATCCTGGAATGGTCGTTACCAAGGTGAAAACAACAGATAAAGATTCAGGAGTTTTTAGAATGGAAGGCTTAAGATATTTAAATCTTAAAAGACTGGCGGAAAGAGAAGTGATATTGGACGAGATTACTGGAGAGATCAAAGTGGTTGTCATGGAAACAAAAAATAATGAAACGTCGGCTTTTGAAAGGGAGAAAATCCCAGAAATTTTTATGACTGTTGATGTCCGAGATAACTTTGGCAATGGACTTGGGGACAAGACAACGATAATAATTAAATTGGAAGATAAAAATGATAACGCCCCAAAATTTGAATCCAAGTTTTACAAAACGGAAGTGGACGAAAATGAGGAAAACTTGAAGATTGATTGGATGATTTTTGCAACGGATGGTGACATCGCATTTCGCCAAGATTCCGGAAAAAACAAAGAAAAATGTTAATGTTACCATGGTTACAGCAGTAGACCCTGATTCTGATAATGATCTTCGTTATTCGATAAATTACCATGGAAACTATACGTATTTTAAGAGTGATCACGAACTAAAAACGGAAGATTTTGGATATTTGAAAAACTATTTGAAAATTAATCAGAAAACTGGTCAGTTGACCACTGTAATTAATGCTTTTGATTATAAATTGATGGATTTTCTAAGGGCCCAATTATTTGTTGAGGATTTAAATGCAGAAACTAATAAACCTCAGAAGGATCAAGCCTGGATAATTGAGATTTTAAATGTGATAGATCTAAAGCCCAGGTTTCTCCAGAAAGAATACAAGGCGGTTATTAAAGAACACTCAAAAGTTGGCACATAAATTCTCAAATTGACCGCTGTCATTGATAATCAGGCCATCCATGACCCCAAAAACATTGTATATACTTTGGTTAATCAAGATAAAGATAAAAAGTTAATTTTTCCTTTTGAAATCGATCCAATCAAAGGAATTATTTATGTTGTGGGGCAAATTGATAGAGAAGTTAAGAGTTTTTATGATTTAGTTGTCATGGCAACTGTAAACCAAAGTAAAAGTTTTTGTAGAGGTTTTGGATGAAAATGATAATGAGCCGTTTTTCACGGACACGTTTAAAAACATTTCGGTTGATAAAAACGCACCGGTTGGTAGTGTAATTGGGAGGGTTGGTGCGGATGATAAGGATTCAGGAAAGGAAGGGGAAATCAGTTATGACTTGGATGGGAATTCGTCCAGGGGAAAGTTTTTAATTAACCCGGATTCGGGTTTAATTAAGATTGCGGATGTTGTCGATCGCGAGGAAAAGCATAGTTATGACTTGGTTGTTAGGGCAACTGATAATAA
>JAQFYG010003460.1:0-12515 GCA_034694325.1 Entomobrya corticalis | reverse complement strand
TTTTTGTTATTTTTATTTTATTTTCCTTCTCTCCCATTCTTCTCCATCACATATTCACTTTTCCTATCACACACAAGTTAGATAGATGACTTAGCTAATTATTTGATTTAAATATTTTTAAATTGGCTGCTAAATTAAACAAATTTTGTGACTATCTTTTATTACATAAAATTTAAAAATTGCTTTTAAGGTATGTGTACTAAACTACAATATTGATATTATAATTATTTATAAATTCATGTTTACATGTGACTAATTATTGTAACATTTGTGACAAATATTAAGCATATTATAATTCATTTTATTATAATTTATATAGCTACTTGAAAAAGAAAATTTCGAAACGCGTCGTGGCAAAATAAAGCTGATTTTGAAGTTAAGCAGTGCCTACCTTTGCAGTTATTTATTAATTTTTCATCGGTAGTCTTCTCATTCACTTTTCCTATCACACACAAGTTAGATAGATGACTTAGCTAATTATTTGATTTAAATATTTTTAAATTGGCTGCTAAATTAAACAAATTTTGTGACTATCTTTTATTACATAAAATTTAAAAATTGCTTTTAAGCTACTTGAAAAAGAAAATTTCGAAACGCGTCGTGGCAAAATAAAGCTGATTTTGAAGTTAAGCAGTGCCTACCTTTGCAGTTATTTATTAATTTTTCATCGGTAGTCTTCTCATATCAACTTGATATGAGGCTTCGCCTTGGAGTGCTGGTCGACCTCCGACACTTAAGGTGCTGGCGTCTTTCAGAAAAGCCTTGAATTGGAGAAGAGATAACCTTGGCGTCGTAGGTGACAACTGCAGACAGCAGTGCCATGGAGAAAATTAGAGATGTGTTCATGCTTGAGTAAAAGAACCTGGCAGAGGTGATCAACTGATGCTCTCATTAAAGTTGTATTGATCTATTTTATTGGGCATTTATATCAGAATTTTGATTCAGAATGTAAGTCGTTGTCAGAATAGTGAGCTGGTGCACAATAAAAATTATTCGTAAATTCAATTAAAATGTTTAGACAATTGGCATGACATCATTACAGATAAGAACACAAGTATCCAAGTTTGTGTCAATACTCAAGTTGCGTTATTTTAATTTACCCCAATCGATTACGTAAATACTTATTATAGTATTTGGGGTTCACCAGATGACCATTGACATGCTAAATTTGATTTTAAAACAGTTCAACATTTATTCATCTACAAAAATGAGAGTAGGCGCCAAAGAATTTGGTGGCATGGTCAATCAAAATTTTGGCCATATTTTTTTCAAAATAAGTCAGAAATTTTTTCGAAAATCAAAATTTTGAAACGATTTACTATTTTTTTGGAAGACGAGCTCCTATTTTTTATATTTGAGTTTGTAACTAGAGGGGTAAAAATCCAGAGAAGCGAATATCGGATACGCAGTGACTCATACAATAACATGACATAAAATTTTCACAATTATCAGCTGTGGATGTGACCTATTGCGACCTCCAGCGCCCCAGGGGTTATGAATTGACCCATGGTGTCTTCATAAAAGTTGTTCAGTTTTGTCGTCTCTATCGATTTATGAAATAAAAATATGATACTACATATACCACCATGTGATCTTTGACCCACTGACCCCGAAGGGTTTGACCCCGGAGGCTGAAATTCAATTCCATAGAAGCAGTTGTCCTAAGGTCAGTACCAAATTTAGTGTCAATCAGTCAAGTCTTTTTTGAGTTATCGTGTTTACAGACAGAAACACAGACAGACAGCCAGACAGGATCTTCATTGCATTGAATATCTAACATACGTATTCTACGTATCCGATATTCAATAAAGTGAATGAGAGTTTATGGTTTTTCTCATATTCATTGATTATTGGATGAGGGTTTCCAAAGGAAGGTATTTTATTTTCCCACAAGCGGCACCGGAGCATACCTGGTTAGTACTAATTAATAAAATTGTTATATAAATTTGAATATTTGTAACAAATAATTACGGAAATTATGAAACATTTTAATGTTGATTACCGTCGTCCAAAACCTTTTTATTTGCTTCAATATTTGATAGTTTTTTTCCAATAGACTTTATGTAAACAAATATTCATTAGGATGATTATACATTAATATTTTTACTAATTGCTATTGAATACTGACAATTATTAGTGACATTAAACAACATACCGATATAAAATTTGCAAATATATTCGCAAAAAATTGTGTGGCTCATTTGTATTTGTACATGCTTATGTGAGAATCCTTCAACTACAACATTTATTTTAAAATCTTATAAAATATTATTCCTCCTTTAAAAACATGGCTAAAAAAGTTCTCATTATTTTTATTATTTTTATTTTAAAATCCATACATTTTGGTTTAGTGTCACCACAGAAATTACTAGAATCCCACCAAGCTATTTTGAAAATTCTTAAAGTGACAACTACTCCAGTAATCTGATTCCTCCAGAAACTCTGGGAAGTCCCTTGAAAGTTTTTGTGAATTTGGGACTACGAGATATTGACAGTATCGACGATCACAAAATGGAATTGACCACACAACTATGACTTCGTCAAGTATGGACAGACATCCGGTTACAATATTCCTCGAAGAACCCCAACGGCTTTGTGACCTTAAACGCTGACAACTTTCCAAAACCGTGGACACCTGATATATTTGTGCAAAATGAAAAATCATCTTTAATTCATACAATTACAAAACAAAATTCATTTCTCCGGATATATCCTAATGGCACCATATTCTCCAGTGCGAGGATATCAAAACAATATCCTGTTATATGGACCTCCGAAATCTTCCTTTTGATAAACAAACATGTAGTATTGCGTTGACGTCATATGCTTATCACAGAAATATTTTGGAGCTTATTTGGGAAACAAATAATTTTGGTGAAAACCATGAAAATTGGTAATCGACATTTGACCAAGTTTAAATTAATCGGAGAAAATAGTGGGCGGTGTCTGATATGGGGTTCTGCTGGTGACTATTCTGCAGTTTATTTGAGACTGGCGTTTAGACGTCAAATGTTTTATTACATTACTCAGGTGTTTATGCCTTGTTCGATGATGGTTACTACTACTTTTATGGCATTTTGGATGGGAAACGCAAATGAAGCTAGATTGTCGTTGACGGTGACAATGTTGTTGACTTTAAGTACTCAGGTCATCGGAATTATGCAAACTTTGCCTCGGGTTTCGTATGTGACGGCATTGGCGGTTTTTGGAGAGTGGTGTTTAACTTTTGTTATGGCGTCCATATTTGAATCGGCTACTGTCTGTTTTATTCAGAGAGAATTGGCAGGAAAACGATTTGGTCTTGGGGTAGGTCAAGGTCAAGTTGTAAATTGGTGGAAAAGAAAAGAAGGGATTGATGTGGAGAATGGGAATGAAAACAAACAGGATTGGAAAGTAATAAATGCTATGGGGAATAACGGAATGGATAAAAGGGCGGTAAAGTTGGGCAAAATTTCTAGAGTTTGGTTTCCGTTGTTCTTTTTGATGTATTTAATTGTGTTTTTTGGGTTTATTTATGGGATTTTGAAGACGACGAGAAATTTGCTACAAAATTTAAGGAAATTCAGAAGGAATAGTATGTTGGTTCTTGTAGATTTATGGGTAGTATTTAAGTTAATAGCGTAAATTTATGTATTTTGTTCAACATATACTAACCGTTTTAGTGAGAAATATCATAATTAAAATATATGAATAAATATTAATTTATATGTTAATATACGAGGAGTTTTTTAAATATTTTTAGAGTATTGGTTTCGTAAATTTTTTACGCGGATTCATAGCTATTGATTCCAAAATTTCATTTTTGGTTACACTAATCAATGTACTATATTGTGACAAAAATATAACGTTTGACATCTGATGCAATGCCTCAAGAAAAAAAATTCATTTTTTCACACAAAAATTTGAAGTATTTGCAAATTTTTTGTACTAGAAGCTGGAGTTTTTAATAGTTTAAGTAATATTTATAAACGAAATAAAGGCTGGCTTTTGTGCTTTAAGGTACTGTGTAAATCATGTGAACAACTGGTTGGGTCGAGGATTTATTCACCAAAAACTAAAAACGCTAAATATGAGTTTTCGTAGAAATTCCTATACACATTTTCAAACACATTTTGGTAACGACAAGGGAACCAAATATTTGAAAAAACATTTATATTCCATTTAAACCTAACGTAATGAGCTTTGATTTGATGTTGTGTTTGTTTTCATAAAGGATTATGGTTTCCTGCAATTTAAAAAAATGCAACTGAATTTCCAGTAATTTTTCAATAAAATCGTATTTTTATGCTTCTAGATCATCTTATAACAGCTAAATATGTTCAACATTGTTGTTAGATTTTAGTTCTGTTTATAAGCTTGAATTAAATGTATTGAAACGTTATGCAGCTTCTGTAAGACAAGCGACAAATATGAGTAAGTACTAAAGTTTTTGAAAATTTTGCCCACTAAAACTGTCTTGTCAAAAATATGAAAATTTGTTTCCTGGGGCATTGCATACCATAGCCATCAGCCACGAACGTAATCAAAAATGAAAAATTGGAATCTATAGCTATGAATCCGCCTGAGAAAACCATAAAACAATCACTCTAAAAATATAAAAAAAGCTCCTCGTACATGATGTTAATAATTGAAAAGCAAATGTTTTAGTTTTAACAATAACTTGTTACATAATTTTGAATCGTAAAATGATTGACATTCCTTTTAAAAACATAATGCAACTTTTCTCAAAAATTTGTCAATGTATCGGCGCTGTTAGATCATGTTTTTGTGATAAAATGCGTAATAAATGATACAAGATTATTGAACTAAATGACACGTCAGCATATAAAAACTCTTCACCTGTCTTGTTGATTAAGCAGCAGCAATTTTTGTTATATTCAATGCCACGCGATCATGAATGGAAATAAATTATCTCGTAAAAAATGATTGATGTTTCACCTGATGTGAATGATAACCACTTAACTTTTTTGGCATGCACCATCACATTCTACATTCTACATGGTCATCTGACTATGTATTAACGGTAATTCCAAAGCAATTATAAATGCTCACATGAACTTGACTTTATTGTCTCTTTTTAATCTTTTTTAGTTATAAACACAAAAAATTAAATTATAAAACAAAATATTACAATAAAATGGTCAGTGCATAATGTGCTTCCTTTGTTGCACAAGCTCTACAAACCATTTTTACTAAAAACCAAAATTAATTTAAATTTAAAAAATGGGAACAGAACCAATCCAAGATGAAAAAGCCAGAAGTGAAAACCCTCAGGAAAAGGGGCTCTCCAAAAGGGCTAAAATTCTTACAACAATTGCCATATTTTATGGAAATATAACATTTGTAAGTACAAATCTAAAATATCCAAATTCCCAAAAATTTTGTCCTAATGCCTGTCTTAAATTTTAATTTTAATAGGGATGTGCCATGACAGCATACTCACCCTCTCTGACCGATTTCAAAAACAAATTTGACACGGACACGACCACAATTTCTGTGATATTTACAATAATTTTATTAACATACATGGTCGGAGCTCTACTATGTACGACCTAAAATAAATTTTATTTTATTTTTGTCCTAATTTTTAAAAAATTCCTCATTTAAAACATATGTTTTATATTTTTGTAGGCACCGTTCTCTACAAATTTATAAATCGCCAATTTGCCGTAATAATCCAATTTGTTGGAATAGCAGCAGGAATGTTTTTATCACCTTTTGTCCCCAATCTCACATTATTCTACGTCCTGGGTGGTCTCCTCGGATTCTGTTTTGGTTGCTATGACGCCGCCCAATTTGTCTGGATCATGGAAATGTGGCAAGCTGACTCAGGTCCATTTGTCCAAGCCCAGCATTTTTTCTATGCTCTGGGTACCGTAGTTGCTCCTGTTGTCATGTCACCATTTTTGACAAAAGAAGATGACGAAGATGATGACGTCACTACGACAACGACGGCTAAACCAGAAGAAAACGAAAATTCTAAATTATTTGTCCCATTCTTAATTTTTGGTATCATTTGTTCTGTTACGTTTGTTGCACAATTACTACTCTTTATTTTTATGAAATACCGACCACCGCCACCAGAGAGCGCTATTGAGGAAGAAAAAGCTAGAAAAAATGCTGAACTTAAACTGAATGATAAGCCAAAAGACTTGAATATTGACAAGGGTCAAAACTTCTTGACCAAATGGTTTTATACCAATTGGCCTGGTTGGGCAATAGCTCGTCTAGTAATTTTGTCAATGTTGACGATAGGATTTAATATGGGCATGGAAATGGCGACAATGCAATTGTTTCCAACATTTGGTCAAAATTCAAATGTCCAATTATCTGAATCAAAAGCTGCTGATACCTTAACTGGGTTAACAATAGCTTATACGGTAGGAAGGGGGTTATCGGTGATTTTAGTTTTGAAAATTCAACCGCAATTTATTCTGTTCGGGAATATACTTTTGGTACTTATTGGTAACATATTATTGGTGGGTTGGGGCAATGATAATATTTCAGTTATTTGGGCTAGTGGGATTTTGTATGGATTGGGATTTAGTAGTTTGTTACCAAGTTTTTGCACTTACATGGAAAGATATATAGAATTTACGAATACTGTTGGGTCTTTACTGATTGTTCTTGGAAGTACTATTGGGGCTTTATATCCGGTTATTATTGGGAGTTCTATTGAACACACGCCTTTAGTGTTGAGTTATCCGGTGTTTTTCAGTTTGGGTGTTATAATTATTTCGGTTGGTATTGCATATAACATTTGTAGAAAAAGTGTGAATAGAGCTGGAGAAAAGAAATAAAATTGTAGTAATTTTTATATATTAAAAATAACATTAACTATTTGTGTTTGTACCTTGTTAACTATTTTTTATTAATTAAAACAAAGGAAATAAATTAAATTAAACGTTGATATAAAATTATTGTACTGAAATTATACTTTTGCAAGATTTAATTTTGTCACCGTTTTATCTGTACTTGAGTTGATTACATGAGATATGTGATATGTGCTTGCATATTTTTATGTTTCTTTTGCACGCAATCTTTTGCCATGTTAAATCAAATAAATAGGTTATTGCATAAATTTCCATTAAGATAATTGTGATGGCATTTACTGCTAATTGATATTTTTATGGTCTGTATTGAATGACAACTATGACTTTAAAAACATATTGGAAAAAATGTAGGTGTGGTTTAAGTTGACTTGATGCAGAATATACAGATGCCAGTGACGCTGAAATACATAATCTTTTTTCATATTTGAAAACATGAACTGACATTCTAAAAACATATAAATTCCTAAATGAACCATTTAAGATTTAATTTCCGGCATATCTTATTCTTTTACTATGGCAAGTTAAAACCGTAATGTCTGACTTTACCCCGAGAATAATAAAACATATCACCTGAATGCTTGCCGATAAGGAAGTTTCTGGTTACATGAATGTTTTCAAAAAGGAGTATCTGTTTACTTAATGTTATGACAAGATATTAACGTAATATGACGTTTAATATTTACTGATCTCAATATCCACTTATTCCATAGTCATTTGTCGGCATACTGGTCCTGGCTGAAATAACAATAGGTTTCCTGTTTTTTTATGAACAGAGAGCCCTTGTAATACCCATTTTCATTCCAACCATAAAACAATCATCGTCTTTAAATTTTTCAATAATGGAGTGTAAACTTTCAAATTTAATATTTGTTTAGTTTTGATTTTGTAACTAAATAGGTCTCTTACAGCAGAAGAGTTAACATAATCATATCAAGCTATTTAATCAATTCTTAAAAGTGAAAGCTACTCCAGTAACCTTATTCAATCTTCACCTATAATTATTTCCAATAATGCAAATCTTCCTAGAAAACCGTTACAAGTTTACATAAATCTCGGACTTCGGGATATTGATAGTGTCGACGACCGTAAAATGGAATTAACCACGCAGATCTCCTTCCGAGAAATATGGGTAGACCCGAGGCTTTAATATCCTTCAGAAAATCCAAATGGTTACGTGACCCTAAGTTCAGATATCCTACACAAACCTTGGGGACCTGATATTGTTATTCAAAATGAGAAGAACACCCAGATTCGCAGCATCACAAAACCCAATTCATTTTTCCTGATATATCTAATTGGCACAATATTCTACATCAGCCGTTTATCCTTAACAGTTTCCTGTTTTATGGACCTCCAAAACTTTCCATTTGATAAGCAAAACGGTGAGATCATCTTATGCTTATCCAAGAGACATGGAGCTTATCTGGAGACCCAGTCCTTGGAAAACGACTTAAGAAAAACTTGCAGCTGAAATAAACAATCAACATTTGACACAATTCAGGTTTCTTGGCGAGTCAGCCAGAAAATGCAAAAAGATAGGCGCTAATGGACATGGTTTTAACGCCGTTATGTGAGATTGGCTTTCAAACGCCAGTTGACGTATTATGTTGCCCAGATTTTTTTGCCTTGTTCAATGATGGTGGTTATCACTTGGGTGTCTTTTTGGCTCGGAAATGCAAAGGAGGCAAGGTTATCTTTAACGGTCACTGTACTTTTGACATTGTCAACACAAATTGCAGGAAATAATTAGGGCCTGGCACGGGTGTCGTATATTACGGGATTCCTGGTTTTTGGTGGAGTTTGCTTGACTTTTATTTTGGCGTCGATTTTGATGTCGGCAACTGTGTTTTCGGCTCAAGGAGAAGGAATGTGTTCTTAGTTGTTTTCTTGTAAAAAGGAAAAAATAAGTGTGTTGATAAGCAAAGGAAACTATCGGCATGATGGAAATGAGCGGTTTGCAAAAGTTGGAGGAAGGCAGGTGTAGCGAAAAAGGGGTTTGAATCCAAGGATAGGATTGCAAGAATCGGGTTTCCGGTGACATTTTTGTTGTTTCTGGTAATACATTTTGGGATTTACATGTGAGAATGGGAAATTTCAGATAAGATAATTTTGTGGGTTTCGAAAAAGGAATATGAAAATGGGGATGAAATTATTGACAACAATTTATTATGTCCGACCTTGTGCTCGCTTGATGTCAGTTTTAAAACTTTTAAAATAAAACAGACAATATATAACATAGTAAGAAAGAAGTTGTCAGTTTTGTTTCATTTCATTTTTAAATTTGACAAACATTTTAAAAGTCCAATATCATATTAAAGGACTTTTCAAGTTAGTAAAAGTGTAGAATGAAAATGTGCGGCTTAATCAATACTAATACTAATGCAAGTGTTTGAATCACAAAATATTGTGGAGTATTGCCAATAAAGCCAAGCTAATTCTACTTATTATCATATTTAAAAGTTATAAAGGTAGGGAAAGGATCAAAAACCTACATTTGGAGGCCAAAAATGACACGAGAACTTGGTTTTGTTGACACCTTAGTGTTGTTTTTGGCAAGTTTCTTTAAATTTTATTTGTGGGATTGGTAATATGTAGATGAGGACAATTTTAACATTTTCAAAAGTAATAAAGGAATAATGAATCAATTGTTGATTGAAATTTAAAAAATTGATTTGTTAGATATTTGACGTGTATGTTATTAATGTTGAGGTAAGCGAATATAGAATAAATTTAATATAAAGACGAATAAATTTTTAAATTGTAGCTTGATTAAAACATGCATTTATTTGTTATAAAGAATATAAAAGATGTAATAATTTTATCTGGAAAAAAATTTGTAACTGAAAAATAAACAAAAACTTATAGCTACGCTGATAATGTAAATAAACTTTTTTGTCGCATCTTATTTTACTAATCTTCTGAAACTTTTACATGAATTTTGCATCATCAAAAAGTTTTAAACCAGTACATTGTAAAATAAATATTTATTTATAAATACTATATTCGGAGGAAATACAAAAGAAAAAAAATCATACTTTGAAAGGAAGGACGTCAAGATACATATTATAAAGCATATTTATATTCCCGCAGTCTTTGCAGAAATTGAACTATTTTGTATACCTATTTATTGGGGAAGCGCGAAGACTGCTTCCGGAATATTGCTACAGCGAATATTGCTACCCGAAAATTCCTACCTCGAAAACTGCTACTTCGAAAACTCCAACTACGAAAACTCCTACCTACGAAAATTACTACCTACGAAAATTACTACCTCGAAAATTACGCACTTTTACGTAGAGTGACGAAGAAAAAAAGCCTTGTATAACTTACTACATAATTTATCTGTTATTATGAATGGCATGGAGTTTACACATAATTATAAACAATTTTGATGTGCAGGTATAAATGCACTTACGTATTACAGATATGTATTTAGTCGATCTGGTACCTTAACTCACGGCTTAAATATCTATTTAAATATGCGAAAAGTCCCAGAAACTTTAAAATTTGACTTTGTAATATAGCTTTAAACAGAAACGATAAAACAATTATGTATTCAAGTAGTTATAACTTTGTAAATTAGCTTCATTTAAGAAAAAACTTTAAAATCTGACTTTGTATTATAGCTTTAAAGAGAAACGATTAAAACATTATGTACCTAGTCATAACTTTATAAATTAGGTTTATTTTAGACAAAACTTTATAATCTGACTTTGTATTATAGCTTTAAAGAAAAACGAAAAAAAAATTATGTACCTAGTCCTAATATTGTAAATTTATTTTATTGAATACAAAAAATATTATACCAATTATTTTTATTCAAGATTTTGTATTAGTAGTTTTATAAAAAAAGAACCAAAATATGTGTCTAGTTTTAAATATGTAATATTACCTAAGCGTTGTAGATTTATTGAGAAAAATATTTTAACAAATGTATCTTTTGTAGTTTTTACCTTGTGTACCGTTTCAAGAAATATGAAAGCGATAATAATTTAGTAAATTTGCTAATTAATATAAAAAAGTCCCCAGTCAAAAGTTAAAATAAAAGTGTGTATAGACCCACACAAAATTACCAATTTGAGTTTCGTTCTGATTTCATTTCATGCCATTCAAAATAGCATTGATAACAACAAGTAGTAATTTTCGACGTATAAGTTTTCGTAGGTAGGAGTTTTCGAAGTAGCAGTTTACGAGGTAGAAATTTTCGTAGGTAGGAGTTTTCGTAGGTAGCAATCTTCGTGGTAGGAATTTTCGGGTAGCAATATTCCGGTAGCAGTCTTCGCAGATCCATTCATTGGTAATAATATCGTCGAGATTGGCATTTTGCTTAATTTTGACTACTTCTTTATCTCAACGAGTTATCTATATTTTTAATAATCTGCGCCCATGTACAATTACTTTTGCACAGAAGAAGAGATTTTTACATTGAGGTAGATAATTACTCAACATTATTCAAATGGTAATAAGAGGACATAAATAAGGACGTCCAGTTGTTAAGACAATCAAATCCATTCACTCAAGTCTGCAAGCGATGATATATTACATTCTAAAGCATGCATTTTTTTCCAATTTTGGTAAGTGCTGACGATGTAATATGAAAATATCAGTTTGTTAAAACATTTCAAACTTCAAATCTTGGCTAAGTAAAGTAATTGTAGGGTCAATTTCAATAGTTGTCCTAAGATCAGTACCAAATTTAGTGTCAATTGGTCATGTCTTTTTTGAGTTATCGTGTTTACAGACAGAAACACAGACAGCCAGACAGGATCTTCATCGCATTGAATATCTAACATACGTACTCTACGTATCCGATATTCAATAAATATTTACAAACAAATGCCGTTAACGGTGTATGTTTTCTGGAAGAGACTTTCTTCTTCTGAATTACAAAATCATTGGCTCCAAAACCTTGAGTTTTTTATTGTTTTTTTACTTGGCCGTTATTAGCTGAATACGTAGCTTATTTATTTGTTAATTTTCCCTAGTCAGATACGCTACAAATTAATCTTCTGCTTGTAAAAAGTAAACAGAATACAATTCAATTTTTTGTCGGCATTTAAATTGCTCTTATTTTAGTTTGCTGCAAATACTGTGTTTATTCAACCAAATCACTGTAAGCGCCAATATAAATATGGAGCAAACTGATGCAACCATAAGTTATATATATTTTGTAGCAAATGTGACACAGTCGGTACGCTAGTTCATCGATTAAAGCATTTTAAAATATGTAAAGTGCAAACTTAAATTTAAAATTCAAAAGTATTTTTTACAGTATATTTTAATAGCATTGTTGAATAAAATAGATTTACGACCGTTGCGGAATGTGTTATTTTACCAATATAATATATAATACAGGTTTATATGTAATCTAATTTTCCAATACAAAATTAAATATTAATATACTGCTTATGCAAACTGTTTTTCGGATTCATCTTGAGTCCACTAAAAGTTTCCAGTATCTCCTCGTGTCCCCTGCCAACCTTGAAGTGTTTGATTATTTTGAGTGGGCTTAGCTTCGTCTAAAATTTTGAATTAATACATCCATACTAAACCGGAGAACTTCACTGCCGCGCGAGTCACCGTCGAAATCATACAACCTAAACACCATAGTCGGAACTTTCACTCCAGACGTGCATAATGTTCACCTCCAAATTTCTCAAAATTTGTCGTGGGCGTTTCAAA
>JAQFYG010003459.1:0-12515 GCA_034694325.1 Entomobrya corticalis | reverse complement strand
TTTTTGCATGGTCATACGCTATTGTTGTTGCTACACGGTACTGTTACCAAAGGTTTACATTAGCGGTCTCATGAAGGCCGGCGAGAGCTCTACAAAAACTATCCAACATACGTTTTTAACGTAACGGATAGTTATTAAATGTAAAAATGACGGTTTTTCAGAGATGGCGGGTAATATCACATTCACAAGCTTAGCAAATGAGTCATTATTGTTACGATAGATAGTTTGCGTCATAGCTTACAAAACGACAGCAAAACTTTGCTGGTACCACAGTCGACGTTTTAATAACACATTTGTTAGCAGATTTAAGGTTACAGCATATGGGAGGCTATAGTACGGTATTTGCAGGGATGAGGATGATGACTTTGCTGTTACCATATTTTACCGTAATAAAATAATGCTCCTTGGACCCACAAATACGATCTTCCTTCCTGGTCAGAGGTTACAAGTACGTTGCCGGTTGATCAAGTGTAATGCGAAATGTAGTGCAAAATATTTAGCGATTTGATGAGAATAAAAATATTCCAAAAGCCCAGCAAAAATAATCAAGACATAAGGATAGGGAAAAAATTGATAAGGAAAACTATAGGTTTTACTTTTGTTCAAAGCGAAGACTCAAATCGGAATGAGGATGCTTCTTTTTTTCTCTCAACTTCAATTCCTCGTTTTTTCATTTTCTTTGTTTAGGCTTCATGTATACAAAAACAAACATAATATTCAATACTCCAGATAGGCACATTCATACTTAATAAATATACAATACAAACAATTATATAGAATCTGTAAGTAATAGTTTAGTTTTAAGCATAATAATAATAGTAACTAGTAATCCATAATAGCATTCATTCATAATAACGTACATTGAAACTGGACATGAAAATATTGCCCAGCCATGTACATATGCATACATAATATTATAGGAATGCTTGTCATTCAACGATGAGACTTCTTCCACCGTTGTATGCAATGTGTTATGGGCCTATGCTACAAAGCAGTGTTACGTACACTAAAAGTAATCCATGTTCCAAGTGTTGCTGGCTAAATACAACGGTAGCATTTAAAATCAACAAGTCAAAATTTAATTTATTGCGTATTTATTTATTGCCTAAAACTTTACTAGCATAATTGCATTAATCCATGTATCCAATACATTCATCCAATAAGCTATCATCATATCATTATCCAACGGAAAGAAATTACCAAACCAAAATACGACTTCTTTTAAATTATTTACCATCAACTTATCTATTTTATTTCCTCTTGTTTTCCTCAAACCAAAATCACTAAAACCTTGCATTCTCTTTTGGTTTAACAAATCCCGACTTTTTGTATCCAGCTTAATAGTAAATTGTAAAGCTTGGTTTGTACAAACCAATATACAAATGGCTATAATTACAAACAGAATATACATCAAATCTTGTACTTTGCCTACTGCCATTACGCAAAACCAAAGAACCTGAACCGTCAAACAGAACGCATTCGTAAGCACAACAAAAGCAAGTTTTGAGGCAATGTGTTTCACCATATTTCCCAAAAGAAAGTACAATGTGTACAGTTTAATAAACTGTCTTGTATTTTTTACAAATTTGCTCAAATTTTCCATATAATTTAGAGCAGCGTTATAAACAAGTACCATGATGACGCATCCAAAAGCCAGGATTCTACTAAAATCTGCAAAGCACCAAAACACTCCAACAATTCGAAGCGAAATAGTGACATAAATTGTACCTAAGGATCTGTAATGTGCATCGGGTAATATATCTTCTAGAATGAAATAGTAAACATCAAAGTTTTCAAATACAGCTAATGGTGTAAATATAAAAGGGCAAACTGCTGATCCTAAAACTATTAAAATAAGACCGTAATCCACCCATTCCTTTGCTGAACCAAGTAGTCTAGTTGGATTTTGTCCGTTGAACTTTTTCAGGGATTGTATATCTTTTAAAAATAAAATTATTGGAAAATTAAAATGCATTGATATTTGAGCTAGTTTATTAATTGATTTATCAAAAATTCTTACATTTGCAAAGATTAGCATCCAGTGATAATAGACCGTTTGTTGCCGGAACGTATGTTGAGCCAGATACAACGATGAAATATAAGGCTAGCAAAATCATGCTAAGAAATTGAATTCCAGCTAATAATACTCCAGCATTTATTAACTTGAATGATTTCCGTGGATAATAGGTATAATTGGATATCATGAGATATACGGAAAGAATGACTACTAGTACAACACTAATTAGGGAAGATGTCATTATTAATTTAGACAATTTTGATTTCCCGGTTTTTATTTCTGAAAAATCTTTCTTCCAGGAAATTGGGAAGTACGGAAGATAGAAATAAAGATATTTTATTAGGAGTATACTTGTCTGTTCAAGTTCAGTGACCATTTTGATATTCTGATTTTTTGCAAATTGCTTGGAGCTTAAATTGCCTTTGGAAAATGTTTGACAAACTCTAAAAAACAAGTGTATAGATCGAAGAAACAGTGCAATAGACGTAATAATGGACGCCTGTTGTTTTGACTTGGTAAGTTCAAACCAGAATGGATGTTATAATAAAATTTGTTTTAAAGTATTTTTAGCACTTTTTTCAACTGAATTTTTTTCTGTTATAACTTCCCGGAAAAGAAGCATTTTTGATAAAAACAAATTATATTAATAATAAATGTATTATATAATGTATGAGCTTTTATTTGATATTCCTAGGCGCGTGTAAGTAAACATAAATGAAATCCGTACAACTTTTTGTGTTATATATATATAAAATAAAAATAAAATTATATCTTTGTGTTGCTTGGTCGAAATTTCTATTAAATATTTGCAGTTGTTTTAAAAATTGGAGTCAGACATTTTTCTAGACTCGGAGCTAAATATAAAATCAAAAATAAACCTGACACGCGTTCCACGTGCACGTTAGTGCAATCCATTATCTTTTGTGGTTATTTAAATGTTGTTAATCGAATCTTATTTTTTCCATATTTGTATTGATTTTATTGCAAAACACTTTATTGCAACCTAGAGTTAAACTCCGTCGTCATTGCAATAGTTTGGAGTCAAGCTGTAAAGAAATGAGAAATTCTTGCTTAATAAAATGTATTATATATCGGCATACCATGTCAAATTTAACTTACTTTTCTTATTAGATTATTTCTTATTGGGTTTCAAAAGAAAATACAAAATTAATTTAAGAGATGTGTTTTCTAAATACACATTTTATTCCAACGATGTATAGACTAACGCAAAAATTAAAAACGGAGCCAACAAGCTTACATGGTAAGGTAATTGGATAAATGATTGCTTATTTTAGCAAAAATAATTAAGTTCAAGTCGAGTTGTATTTACCTTTCACTTTGAGATAATGTAATTAAAATAATAAAGTTATCAGTTCCTCTAATATAGTTAATAGTACAACTGTAAGTTTTTTCGTATTAAAGCTGATAGTAAGTAATGTTTTTGTTTATCAAAGAATTTCTAAGTTTGCATTTAATTGTAATCCAGTATTAAGCAAGCTTTCAAAATTCTCGTATATACAAAATTGTTTTATTTATCATGAAAATTATACACATATCAAAAGGATAAAAAGACTGATACATAAATTATATTTGCAATATAGAACCAGCCATAGTATTGGAAAAAACATGTTTGTGCTTTTTAAATTGGTGGTTCGTTTGCCAAAAAGCACATGATCAAAACTGTATTTATTGATTCTATCATATAAATCTAACAAATACTGCTTTCTCTTGAACTCATTTCCAATGTTTACTGCATAAAATGTTTTATAAATATTATAGTTTCATTACAAATTTATATACAGGAAATATTCAGTGGCAACACAATAAACCAATAGCTGTTTGCGACACATTCCAAGTATTTACTTCCTGCTGTTTATGATAAATATAAATTTATATATTATGGCCATACCTTTAAAACATTGTTTTGATGGAACATGTTAGTAAATTTTGAATTCTTAAGTTGTATAAACAAAATAACTGAACGATCAACAATGACGTAAAATGCAAATATCTTGAAGTTTAAGTTGAAGTCAGAGTGCAAGATAGAGTTAAGGTCAAACTTCCAACCATATTATTGGTGGATACGTCATCCGAGATAAAGGTATTGAAAGTGGAAGGAAAGTTTCTCAAAATATTTATACTATGGGCCCTTTCTGTTATTATTTATGTTTTTGTTATTGGCTATAAAGTGGTGTGTTATGATTGTTTGGAATAATGGTGCCAGAAACATTAAAACTATATATTTTATATTAATGTAACACTATAAAGCAAGCCATCAAACATAATGCATTTTAAACTTTGTAACATTTAATGCTATCTTAATAACTATCATTTTGGCTACTCTCACACCAATGCTACGTTTGTCCGCCATTTGACGAAGAGCTCGATCAAACGACTACTTGAATATTTCACCACGCTTGAATTTTATATCAAAAGAATAAAAAACTATTCACGTATAGAAATTTTCTTGCTCAGAAAAATTACAATTTTTGTGTAAAATTTCCACTACAAACGCCACAATTGTACATGACAGAAACATAATATGTAACATCCAAACCACCCACAAGTCGCCAGACGTGAAAGCAACAGCAGATTTTCGACCACTTTTATCATTCTTTCCATTTGCAAAATTCTTAGCAATTTGGTAACCATACCAACGGCTTCTGTCAATCTTGAGTTTATCTTTTGTCAAATCGATTCCGTGTTTCTTTAAATAGTCCGCAGTGTCATAAAACACATGCATAGTTGTTACCTCAGCATAGCAGCGTTTCCATTTGCCGTACAAACCGCTTTCATAAAGTTTACTTAATCCCAATTTAAATACTGGATAAACATAATTTCTGTTCACAATAAATGGTAAAATAGTCTCAAATTTACTGATACTTACCACAGGCGACACCCATTTTGAATTAAAAAATAACTTGAATACTTCCTTTTGTCTTATCACACGTCGTTCAACGTCAAGAACCGCAAACTCATTTGACAAAAGATAACCGTACTTAGTGCTAATGTTACTTTTTACGTTACGATTAGATTCCAGAAATAACTTGACAGTAAATTTACGCATTCCAATAATATTTTCAGGATAAAATTTAACTAAACGGTAGAGGTTTTTATAATAGTTATGATATCTGAAAATCTTAGTAGTTGCAAAGCTTTCCATTAGACGATACCGTAAATACGATTTCTTAGTGCCATTATATAAAACTGTTTCAAACGTAACAGTCACTAAGCGTTTTTCTGTTAAATCTTTTAAAGACTTTGGGTAATTTTGCTCTCCAGATTTTGTCAAGAAAGAAGCAAGCTCTGCTTTGTAAGCTGAGCTGATTAAAGTGCTCATTGTTAGTGCCCAAATTAGTTTGTTTATCAAATGCAAGTTTACATGTTTCCATTTTAATACTTGCGCTTTTACTTGCTGATAAAGTCCTCTGCTGAAGAAGACTTTGATCAAATATAGAAACGTTTTAAACAATGTAAAATTTGATTCATCCATAATCATTATAGATGTAACTACCGAAAGCCGCATGCCAATAACTATTGCACTTAATATAATCCAAAGCGGAATATCAAACATTCCTGTAATGGCCTCATCGTAAACACCAATTGGTTCTTTGACAACAATATAAACCCAGGATTCAGGTTCAAACGCATATTCTAAAACTTGCAGTCTTTTTGGGATTATAAAATTGATTAACAAATCTGAATTCATATATCTTGTTTTGAAAATGAAAAGGTGGGTTTTATTGGTAGGATTTTTCTTGTGGCTGAAAGTAAAATTTAATTTTCTGCTAAGTGTAAAAATTACGCAAAAATCCACTCTTAATATGACCAGAAAGCTAGATCTGTTTCTTGGTCGATCACAAGTAGCAATTTTTAGTTTGAACTTTTCAGTTTCAGATACATCTGCTGAAATGTATTTCCCATTCAAATCAATTGTTTTAAAATATTTATTTGCCACTTCACTAATATTTTCACTAACTTCTAGTTTTTTGACGGACATGCGAGGATGACATAATGTGCAAACAAAGAATGCCTCTGAGAAATTGAACATCGCGAATGAATAAGAGCTTGTGTACGAAAGCTGTCTATTACCAAGAACTATTGAATTTAGTAACGATTGGCGCATTGGTTTTATGTATATGTACAAAACGAATTTGGGAAATGATTTTCTGATTTCTCGATATAATGGTAAGTATCTGCTAGCTTTGGAACGATTGTTATAATCCAAATGTAAATGTGCCAAGGAAAGTTGATGATGAAATATAACTCTACTGGAGAATGTAGATACATTGGATGAAAACACTGATGCCGTCAAAATTGAATAAACTACATTCAATTTATTTTGAAAGTGATTCTGAATTGTCTCAAAAGCTCTTGCAGAGACGTCTTTGTTTGGTTCAAAGTATAATCTTAGGTGACATCCTATCAATTCGTCAAGTACCATGGAGACTACATTGTTTCTTGGAAGTAATATCGCATTGGAAATACGAAATTTGGTGACTGTTAAAATAAAAATAAAATGCCTTATTATCAACATTTTATATAATTTTGACAGATTTCCCCTGCTCCCGATGTTTAACTCATATAAAAACCTCCGATTTTGAATTTTTTTAGTAAGTAATTTTTTGACAGAAATGAAAACTAAAATCGTTTCTGTACTACATACTAAATATACAACAACATTTGATTTTAATTTTGGAAACTATAAGTGTACGATGTAAAGGATTTTACACAACTAATGACGATTTTTTTGTTGTAAACTTGACTGAATGAGTCAACAGATGTAACAAATCGCGGGCTTAGTTCGCACATCAATTAAATTGTTTTTCCTAGTTTTTTCACACCGGCTATTCTGATTTTACTAGTAATCCCACACCAGCTATAAACGATTTACTAGGTCTGGCTTACACATAAGCTCCCTCCCTCCCAGAAATTGGGGTGGCAGCAATGCCTAATGATCCTTTCCAGCTGTCGCGGCTTCGGCCATAGTTAAGTGGTAGTTTAGAAGATATGGACTTCGCTGTGTTTGTAAGTCGATCTCTAAGAAACTTGTGTAATGGCTAACTAGAGTAAAGTCTACGGTACAATGGAATGTCTGCAGTAAAGAGAATAAATAAAATATAAAAAATTAATTTAATTGGTTTTATTGAAATTGATATAACAAAATATATCTCAATAAAATTGCAATATTTTAGTTAACAATAACGTTGCATGGGAGCTCACTAATTACAAAAGTTTCAAACAGTTTAAGGAAGAAAACTCAGAAAATACTCAGCTGCATATTCCATTCAACATGATGGAATTTTTCGCTCTCCTGAAAAAAATGAGATTTTTGAGATAGCTCATGTAAGCCAGACCTAGTAAATTTTTTATAGCTGGTGTGGTGAAACTAGGAAAAACAATATAGTTGATGTGCGAAATAAGCCCTCGAAATTGTTCTCATTTTGTTCAAGAGAGTGTAAGTACGGCACGCACCTAGTTCGTGGCATTGAAGTGTTTGCATTATATATTCACTAGACATTGTCAAAATAAGAACCAGCAAATATATAACTAATGATATACTAGAGATTTGTCTACGCTATTTCTTGCGTGCAAAATAAGATATCATAGTTCCGAAGTACATCATTGAGTACTAACTGCAGTAAACAAATTTGCTATAGTTTTATTTACAAAATTAGGTTTAAAAGGTGGCGACTATTTTTAGAACTTGACGGGTACTCGTTTCATATTTTACGACAAATTGATCAATTATTGAGATCTCAATGGTTCAGTAACTACATTTGCATTTCCACCACTGAAAACTTATCTAGGAATTCTTGGCTTTATATTTGTACATATATTTTTTCTTTGAGGCTTTCTAAGCATTCTATTGAACACTCAATTCACATTTTATTTAGAAATGTGATTGATTGATTTGACTGAAAATTTATGTTGTTGTGGTCATGTTTCAGGTAGAACGTTAATAAAAAGGCTCCAATGTTTCTAATAAATTCACATGAAACTTTAGTTAAATTTTCCTTAGTCACGCTTCCATTCTTCATATCTTCCATTTTTCTATTTAGTTGACCAACTGGGCTATAAAAGCACACGTCCTGCAAGATAACTGATGCGATAGAACGTGACAAAAATAATAAAACACCGAGAGATCCTCATAATCATAAAATATTAGCTTGAAATGTTCAAAACTTTGATCTAATCCACGTGCAGGGAGTGGTCATCTTACCTTTGGCATTGTGCAACTTCCTTAAGCAAGTTTAATTAAAATAATGGACAGTCAAACCTCGTTATAGTGAACACACTTGAGCAAGTCAAACCCCATCCGATATAGCTATTTAGTTTCTAAAAGCTTTGTGATAAATATGCGCACAAAATGTTTAGAAGATTACTTCAAAGGAAAACTTTCATGTTCATGATTTTTCACAGGCGTTTGAGTTATCATTGAAATAGAAAGTTTGCAAAATCTTGTGTTGAATATGTGCAGTAGAAAAGTCGGAAGTGAGAGCATGGGATCAACAAGTTTTAAATCAGACTTGGATGAATCATGGTGAGAAAATTATGATTAGTGGGACACAGACAATCCAATCTTGCTACAAAAAGTGTACAAAAGGTTAGCAATGCAATTTTATTGATCAACATAACTGTAAATATTTTACTACGTCTAGTCAATAATTAAACTTTTACAAGCTTATTTTCAGCTTTATATTGGAAGAAATTCGCTGATTCATATAGTTATATACCAACTAGAGTTTTTATATTAACTTCATACTTTATTTTAAAATTGTCCTAGGATAAGCTGAAAAAGACAATTAAAATATAAATAATACTTAATAGTGTTGAAAAAAGTTTATAATACGTTTCTGACTGAATAATATTTCAATTTTTAGTAGCTCAAGCTCAGCTATTCTGGATCAATAATGTAGTCAGTATTTCTACAATCCAGTAGCCAGTAATGCAGTATTAAAAATCTTATAACCATGATTGCAGTCCATATTTCTGATAAAATTGTAGATGGACTGCTTCTTAATTAGGCTTATATTATGCTTATCATCGAAGTTTGAAAACAAAATTAGGATTTTGTCATTTTTATGCAGTCATCATAATCACCATTACATCTTCAAACTGAAACACGCTCTTACTATCTACTGCAATCGTTGTTTTGTTTTTTATTAAATACCATGATAGTCGATTGTTGTTATGGCGTGTTTCTTTTCTAAAACATTATATATGAATGATTTTTCTTAAAAGAAATATAAGCATTCGCACATACTCTACATCTTACATGAAATTTGCTGTACAACCTTAATTTTGTAATTATCAAACTAACTGGTCGCAACGTAGAAAACAGCTAACCGGTTATTTATTATACTGAAAAAATTAATTGTTTGTTGTTGGATTTGTAAATTTAAAACCGACGATGTAATCTTAGTTTATATCGACTATCTCATCTAATATATTGTAACGTAGAGGATAACATTTCAATTAACTTTTGTTTATTTGAGATATAAATACAACATACTACATGAAACAATTCCACAATGTAATAATACTTATAAACATATAACGTACAAAAACCTTTTTAAACCCAAAACGCAAGTTGGGGTAATATAAAACCAATTACGACGAAATTAGTATGTATTAAAAATATTACAACTCGGGTAAGACAAAATATTTATTTGTACGAAATTACAAAATATTCATAAATATTATTTCAAACGAGTTTAATTTATAATTTACACATTTGATTAGCGCAATAATAGAGCAGTGTAAAGCAAATGGGTTACAAAGTAACTATTTTAACAAGCAAATAGTACTCTGATGTAAATGTATTTTACATTAAGAATTTGGACAACAACACAATTCAATCAGATTTTAGTAAACAACTTTATCGGTATGAGGCAAACTATTTGTTCGTCAATTTGAACTACAAGTTCCTCAAATAATTTTGTAAGATGTTCAAAACAAGGAAAAAACTAGGAGTAAAATAAAATCTCATGCGATAGCCTTACTTAACGAATAAACTTTTACCAACAAAACTCATTATTGCATATATTACCAAAAAGTATCAAAATAGTAAACAAAGCGTACAAGGAGCGTCCAACATGTTATTAAATGTGTTCAGCAGATGATATCTTCTAATCTGTATTTATCGCATTGTTTTTTCTACAATGGTTCTTCCAAACTTACAACCGATGGTAATCACCAAAGTACAGTGGGGATCTTCTGGAGTATCTCTGGTAACAATTTGGAAAGAATTAATCAAGGTCGCTGCTAATCACGCAATAACTTGCTTTTTGATTCAAGGATTAATAAAACAATGATTAAACATGACCGTTGATAGTTTTGAAACCCAGATATAAGAGTTAATCATTCTTACTTTATATCATCATAAATTTTTTATAATTTTTTTGTCAATTTTTCAATCTTTCACGTATTTGTTTAGTTTGAGTCGTCATTTTATCAGTTCATACTGCTATTACTTTTTAAATATTAGTCGTAGTCACCATTATTTAAGAGTAAGATGAATTTTTTACGAGAATCTCTTCTACAGGAATATCTTAAATCGACCAATATATATCGTAAATTTACATTTGGCAGTAAATGCAAATGGGATAAAGCCTGCATAAACCTTACTTTCAATAGAAGGCTGTATATATTTAACATAATAATTATTTTGATATTTGGCTTGCCTCAATTTTTAGAAGCTATTAAGCTAGCACGCTGCTCCTCAAATTTTCTTGGTACAAACGAATGGACGGAATCGTATCCTTGCAACCACTTTAGAACAATCGGTGTGCAAATAACTTGCGGACCAGTTTTTGTCTATTTTGCGACATATTTTTATCTCAGAAATCATGAAGCCATTAAACAACTTTTCGATAGTCTTTTAAAATTAGAGCAAATCTACTGCGTAAGCAATATTCAAACCATTCTAGAAGTCAGGAAAGAAAAGAGTGCAAAACTAGTTTGTAAAATTATAAGAATTCAAGGTATCAAATTTTGTGCAATATTTTTCGGAATTGTTGCAATTATTCTTCCGTATTTACCTGTTAACATATTAGCACAGAGCCCAGGCATTGTGTTAATCAACTATCTAAATTCTAAAAACCTTATTTGGACATCTAAAATTCTAATATTTTGTAGTAGCTGGCTATATTGGGAGCTCCATATCAAAATAGCCTTAATTGCTGTTTTGGAAATATTAATTGGTTCAGTTAGCTTGACCATATTTTTAATAAAATTTGAAAACAAAATGGAAAACACTAAAACTCGATCTGATATGGATAATGCATTCTTATTGTATCGCAAAATTCAAATTGCTGGTGATATTTTTAACCAAATAGAGAAGCATTTGTTAGTGGCAATTTTGCTTACATGCGGGTTTGCCCAAGTGGCAACGACGCTACAATTATTTAATGCTGGATCAATTAACTCTGCAGATAGTTCTAAGATGATAAGTTATAGTTTGTTTGTATTCAGTTCCATGGTTTTGTTTATTACTACTGCTGTAGTTAACCTGTTGTTTGGATGTTGTGCTGAAGTTCATGATAGATGCATGAAAAGTATAAAACGGTTAAAGTGTCAAGCTGCCTCCACAAATTCAAATAAGTTGTATCGCAATAAGGTCCTAAGATCTTTGCGTGTTGTCCGAGTGGAATTCGGTAGTACTAACTATATCGATAGATTAACACCGGTTGTTTTTCAGAAATATTTTTCGGAGAGAATTGTGGACGGACTACTTCTGAAATAAAGTAGACTTTTGTACTGTGAGAAGTAGAGTTGGTTCCATCTGATAATGATAATTTATCCATAGCGCTGAAAATGAAGTATTTCTACTTTTTCATGTTGCGTAAATTTGATAAAATAATACATTATTTTTCCTCACTTGGCTGCATTGTTTCCATTGTAACATTGTAAGCCCAGACGAAGTACCTTACAGTCTATAAAGCATTTACATGGTTGGCAACAATTAAAGTCTGCAGTTTAAATTTAAAAACGACAGGCGAGACAGGAGGATGCAAAGGATTTTATTCGGGAAGAGAAAGAGTAAAAAATCTGATTAAGCTCCTTATATAGTGATGAAAATTCATCATTATTACATCATCTAGAAGCCACTCTAGCACCTACTGTAATCGTTTTTTTTTTTTGAATAAGTATTTTCAGGTATTAATCATGTTGATGTTAGATCGTCGTTATCGCATGTATCTTTTCAAAAACACTATACAGTTATCAACTAAATGAGTTTCCACGAAAACAAATATCAATATTTATGTATAAGCTATAACTTATTTTGTATTTAGTCGACAACTGCATTTTTGTGTCGTTGTTCAACTAACTGGTCCTAGCGTAGTACAACAACTTTAATTTATTAGTTATTATGCCAAGCAAATTATATGCTTGGTGATTTCCTCTAAAGAGAAGACAAATAAATCGGGTAATACCGATGAAGATAAGTGACAGGATATATTGTGATAACCCGGCTTCGCCGGGCTTGCTTCTG
>JAQFYG010003458.1:0-12515 GCA_034694325.1 Entomobrya corticalis | reverse complement strand
ATTAAAGTTCATAAAAAACGTATTTCCGTTCACGTAACACTTTTTCCTTCAGCAAAATTTATGGCTTGAAAAAAAAACACAGAAATTCACGATAAAAAGTTATATCACGTGATAACTTTTCTTCGCTTTACTCCCCTTTTCTGTACACTTGCACTCCATATTTTCACATGGATCTCAAATCTAAGCTTATATCAACCTACCTATTTATATCCAACTTTCTTTTCACAATCCATTAAACAGGTTGATTTTCTGTAAACGAAATATGACCTGATTTGATTCGATTAAAAAACTTTTTTTATTCAGTCAATCATCTTAGCCGAGTATATCCCAAGCATCTTGTTAACGTTTCTACACCATTCCGTTTTTTTCTAACATGTTATATAACTGTGTGCTTGGGAGGAAACACGTCTGATCTCAAGAAAACTTATCCAAAAATGTTCTAATTTTTTCTACTTTTGACAGAAACCCTGAAAACGAAAAAAGTTTGCTTTTAAGATTTTTACCTTGAAAGTATATTTTTGTAGTTGATACGCAAAAATTGATTTTAGGTCAACTGTCAGTTCAATCATCGAGATAAGGACAAAAGTTCTGAAGCATGTACAATTCGTAAAGAAATTTGACTGATTATTTTTGTCAGGACACAAATCTGCGCTAGTCGCAAAAGTACTAAATGTCGTTTGTCAAATTCAATATTACTTTTTGTGATTCTCTTTAACTTTTTTGTGATATTTTGACGTAGGTAATCTTTAAGCTAACTTGTAATCATATTTTACGTATTTATTGTTGCCAAGAGAACGGAAACCCTGTCGTTTGATATTATCTGGAATGTCAGAACAAAAAGAAATAAAGGTTGTGGTTTGGATAGGGGCAGCATGAAGCCATAGAAATACTAAATTACCTTAATGACAATATTTAAAATCTCTTTGATGACGTTATTTTTATCATAAAAATAAATAATATCCATTTTATTGTAATCTCACCTTTTTTTTCTTGCGAGCTCTCAAAACCCTTTACAATTTAAGCACAAAATTTTCTGATGGCTCTCAAAACTTGAAATACAGTAACATGTTACAGGATATCATACATTGTAGTACAATGAGTAATCCAATTTAACGGTCAATTAAAACCTTGAAAGTGAGCCAATTCCTTGCTCACTTTGTTCTTTTCTCTGTTTTCCTTTTGTACAGAAAACCACGTTATTTATTACGCACATTCCTAAAAAATTAAAAATAATTGAATATAAAATAAGTCCTTTTTTCCTCCAGATCCCAGAGCTACTCTAATAAAGCGGCAAAAGAACAAAGCAAAGAACCAGAGAAACATATCGTGTTGGAAAATCCTTTTAACGACCGGCAGCAGTGATTTTTGCGACTATGAATATTGTACAGCAAATGACTTCAGATGACCTCTTCTACTTAACTGCTTTTTCCGTACAACTAAATTTTTCAAGCGGCAGAGATCTAAAAGACTTCCATGTTTAAAGAGAAACCAAAGAAAGCGGCATAATAAAATCAAAAAAAGATTTTAGCATATTATGCAGTTAGTAAGCTAGAAGGACAAGAAATGCGTAGAAACTACTTTGAGATAAAATTCGGCAGAAACCAAACCGCAAAATCTTTTTTCTTCTGTTTCCTCTCCACACAAATAATCACCATCTCATAATAATTCTCCTCTTGCTCACCAAAAACAGATAAAAGTACATTTGTGCGTGTATTATTGTTGCGCATCTTTTACGATTTTTCTATGCAAAATTATTTCCAAAATTCGGCGGTAGTGAAATATTTACATTTATTCCATTACGCATTTTCTACCATTTCATAAGGAAACGAATTGAATGCATGCATAAAATTTTTGTCCATGTTTCTTCGCAATTCCAACATGCTTTTTATGCAGCAATAATAATAATAAGTAAAAGGCTCATGATATGATTATTTCCATTTTAGAGCATAGATATTCGCTCACGATCAGTTAGTTTTTCTCCACATGCAGTAACCTCCTCCTCCTTTTTCTCGTTTTGAATAAATATCAGATGTTTTCAGAAATGAAGATGCTGTCGTTGGGATGCGTTGCCGGTATAAAATGTCCACAACTGTTGGATTTCTGAAGATCTTCATGTGGTAAAATGATATGGCTTGGGGTTGAGTTGAGACTTGAGAGTGTGACTCTGAATATTATATGCTACCGTTCAGCGCTCAAATTCAAAATGATACGACGAATTAGAAGCTCTGGAATTATTCGGAGAAAAAATCTAAACAAAGTTGTTGCCAAAAGACGAGAGTGCGTGTGAATGGGAACGAGAATAATGATGATGATGACGACAAAGTAAAAAGAGAGAAAAGCGACATGAAAAAGACATGAAAACTTCTTGATGATATGGCACTGATGATGATGATACATCTATTTTTTCTTGTCTACTTGTATCAGATATGGCAAAACCCACGGGTTTGGACACTAAAACCCAGACCCACGGGTTTAAACGGGTAATATGGGTTTTAATGAGTAGGTGGGTTTTAACGGGCAATTAACAAAAATACATGCATTTAAATGGAGCCATAGAAAACGCGCTTTTATATTTTGAATGTTACAATGGTAAAATCCAGTACCCATTAAAACCCGCCTGTAAGAGGTGCTAAGTGGGTCCATAAAACCCGGGTTAAAACGGGTTTTCCCCAGCCCATTTAAACCCATGTGCTATATCTGACTTGTATGGATAATATACATGCATAGAGTTTGAGGAGAAGTTCAAGAAGGAACGCGACAAAACCTAACGAGTGGGTCTTGGTCTTTTGCACTTAACTTGAAGTTGAATTTGAAATGAGAACAAGGAAAAGAAGGAGAAGCTCATGTAGTTTAATGAATTATTCATCAAGCAAAAGTGGAAAACACGAAAGAGCGCTCGAGAAACCAACAAAAAAGAGATCTGGAGTGTCGCCTGCTGTTTTGGATTGTTTGTTCTTTTTTATTTTATGGAAAAGGTGAAGTATTTCATTTTAAAGAAGAAGAGGAGATTCAAGAAAGAAGAAAAGAAAAGAGACTACTTCATTTTCATTCATTCTCCTTTATTCAGGCATTCATCTACCACCAACGTCAACCGTTTTTATTATAAGCTATAAGTGTTCTACATGGGGGCGATTTTATATGATGATTAGCACAAGATGAACTGAAACAATGCGGTTATGACCGTGGTTATTATAAAGATTCTTGTAAAATATGTGTGTAATCTTTCTGGAGCAAACGAAAAGTTGATGAGTTTTTGCTTTGAAATGTTTTCAAATTAGAGAATGAATGGATTAAGAAATATGAGATTTTGGAAGAGACATCTTCAATCTTGTCATAGTCATTAGTATTCGTGGACAAGATAGTCTTTAGCGAAAGAAATAGGAGGCGGCCATAGTTAAGTTCGGCGGTTAAGTTCATCATCGTTCCTTCAACTTTATCAATCAATGCATGAGCAATATCGTCATAAAACATAACCTTTGAACTTGCAGTTTAAATACGAATGTATAGTGCATTGTAAAATATAGAAATAAACATAGCAATAAAACATAAAACGATAGATTTTTTCCAGAAAAATCGAAATGGTTTTTATATACTAATTCTAGTAAAAATTTTTGAAGTCAAATAAGCTGAACTACAATTATAACACTGATTTTTTTAATTAAAAAATAAACTGCAGCTTGGCACATGTTTATGGTTTGCCAAACTTTTTTGCAACTTGCTCCACTTTTAAGCCAACTTCTTTTATGAAAGAAATTATTGTGAGAGGTGAATGTGGAAAGAGAAAAGGAAACCAAGTCCATAGCCATAGTTTGCCAGAAATTGTGTCAGGTTCTGTCCACAAGTGAATCTGGTGAAATGTTTTAAAAAACTCATAAATAAACATATCGACGGGTGGTAAAGCAGAAGAGCTAAACATTTTCCATTTCACTGGACTCTTGTTCTTTTCTCTCCTTTTGTTCGAACCTTTTTTCAGAGATTCTGGGAAATATTAGTGTGAGTTTGACACAAAAAGAGAGAAACAAAAGAAGAGTAAATAAAAGATGGTTAAATCCTTTTGTACATTGTACATCTATTGCTGAAACAGAAGTTTATGTTGCAACAAGAAAACAACAAGCAGAATTGCTTGATGTACAGATCACAGATCTCTACAAGCAGTCTGCGAAATTTTTATTTGAGTTTTAGTTTGAGTAAAATATGGGAAAAGTTTCCGTTATAATTATGTCTCTATCTCTTTATGAATTCAAAGAAGTTAATCCAGTTTTAAAAGCTACAAAATTATTAAAAAATAATATAACACGGAAGAATGCACACTGATTATAAATAATTTAATAACTGAACTGCAGTAAACGTATTTAAAAATTCTCAAAGATGTTTTGGTCTGTTAGACTAAATACTATGTTGGGTTTTAAAAAGTTTTGAGATCACGATTTGTAAAAATAAAATATTAAAATATTTCTCATTTCCTTATAAATTGTGTAGCTAAAAAGACAAAACTATATTCATTTCTTTCTTGAATCAGACTTTGAATCGTTTTATTCGAGAAAAAAGTGAGCATGTGAGCCAGTCAGGAAGCGAGTCAGCAAGAAAAGAACAGAAGCAGTTGAATGTCAGTCAGATCAGTCGGAAGTGTGCACTGTGCAACTTTACATTGTAGTCTTTAATTTTCAAGCTTTTTATTATTTTCTTGAAGTAAACGCACCATAATTGTTAAAGTCACGCATTGTTAACTGTCCGTGACTTTTTCCAGCAGCCTGAAAACCTGAAGGCTTTTTTCCTCTCTTTTCTTTTCAGAACTTAAAGATGAAGAAGCGCGCCGTCTTGTCACTCTCGTCAGTCAACAGTAGAAAAGGATGGAAATGTAACAACTGAAAAAAGTAAAAATGTGATGAAGTCGTGTATTTTCTCATTGTTCTTATTATTATTTCTATTCTTTATTGAAATTCAAGTTGGTTTTTGTTTTTGGACTTGACAGATACTAGCACCTCGAAGTAATATTTTAGTTTCTTTTACTTTTCATCCAATATAATATCAAGATTTTATAAAAGATGAACATAAAGTGTATTCACATTCACACTTTCAGTTTTGAGCATTTTAAAGGTCAAATTTCAACATTTATGCGTCAGTCTATCACACGCGGACTGAATGCTACGCAGCATTTTAATATGATTTGAAATGGCTCATGGGTGATCTTCAGAATAAAATAAAAATGTATTTATCAAAATCAAAAAACCTTGCATGCTTAGTCGAAAGAGGAATTTAGAAAAGAGCTTCAGTTTTTTTAACTTTACAATTTTTTTAACCTTTTGACTCGACACATACCAAGAAATAAAATACATGGTAATAAATCAAAGTTTAAAGTTTTTACTTTATGCTGTGATTCTTTTAATGTGATGGATCATCCTGGCTCTTGGTTATCAGCAAAATTAATAAACAATTTGAATAAATGGTAATGGAATTTTTATACATGTCATTCTGCACTTTGATAGCAATTAGGATGACACGATATGGCACATCACTCATCACAAATATCTTTAAAAAATAAAATCATCTCATCTTAACACAGTATAGAGGATTCAAGCTCAATTAAAAACTTTCTGTGGAATTTTATCTTTTATGACGGGCCATGCGGGACTTGAATTTTGTTTGGACGCGGTCATATTTTAATGGCAATGTTGACTAACGGTGAGACGGAAATGCATAATAATTTTAATGAAAATTTTTGTCTGCAGGATGTAGTTATGCTTACAATACTGTGTCAGCATTTAGCTTACCATTTCATATGAGTTTTATTAAAGAAGAACATAGTACAAAAGTGTAATTTTTATAAATATAAACTGAATGAGAAAAAACGAAAAAATACTTAGATCCTACTTGAGTTAAAATATTCAACAATGGACTTGCCATTTGCCAATAATGTCAAAGATGATAATGTTCGAATAGCGTTTTGTGATCAAATGAAAGACAATGATCATAAATGAACCGATGAACTCTTGGCAGCATCATTATTATCAAATCACCACCATCATCATAATCTGTAAGTCCTTTTTTATTCATAATGAAAAAGGGCTAAATGATATGAAGAAAATAGTTAGGGCTTTTGTTTTTTTAGTGAAGAAGGGTGGGTTCATTTTGGTTCTTGCTTGATAAATAGTTTTTAATGAATTTTAAATTAGTAGATTTAAAGCTCATTTTCGTTACAAAGTTTTCATACTTTATATTCATTCATTCATGTTTTTATAATGTGCATAAATTGCTGAAGAGAAGTGGATTAACTTGGAATAGAAAACGTTTTTCATGGCAAAGTGTAAAAACGTATTTTGTAAAAAAGTTTTAGTCCGTTTAACTATATACTGTAAAAAGTTTAAAGCAAAGTTTTTGAGTATGTAGTTAAAAATGCAATGTTATAGAAATGGATATGTTAACAGAAATATGGTACTTACATGCAAAATGTTTTTCATGATTTTGTAATACTTTTGTGAAAAGTAAATCACAAGTTCTCAACTTCTAGTAAGGAAGGAATGGCTACTGGCTAACAAGGTATTATGGAATTTCAGTTCATGAAATTCAATTAGCACGATAATAACACCTTTCTCGCATCACCGTCTATTTTCATCATCACAGTTTACTTTTATGTTTACTAGTGATGAAATTTGATGAGTTGTTGTTTGATATCTTCTGAAGAAACTAAAATTATTGATATCTTTCATTCATTCAACTCCTGTAACACGCAGCAAATTTATAAACGGCTTTCAATAAATGCAGGTTTAAAAATTCCAACAGATTCCTTTACACTGATGAATACTGCCGCAGTTATGTCAATAAAATTCATGAAAAATGTTAAAACATTTTTTTTCACAGTTTTAAGCGATTTACTTCTGCCGTTAACCACCACTTGCATTTTTCCTCATCACATCTTGAAAACATTATGATTGATGTAAACAGAGTAATAAAAACTTCTCATTCTTTTCATCTTACAAAATTGCTACTTTAACTTTACTATATAAAAACATAATGTACATATATACGTATGCATTAAAAAACTTTTGTGTCTGGGTTGATCTTTCATCTTGGCTCTTATTCTTATGTTGTCTGCTGCTTCCAAGTCACAAGAATTTTAGCTAAGAATAATAATTTGGCTGTCTTAATGACGACGTAATAAAAAGTTAAGTTATGGGATAGCCCTATGTGTGTTTGCAAGAGGAATCTTTTTTCTGAGACGATGGTTATTAAAATAGTTATCATCCTTATTATTATCATGACCTTATAATGACGTTGTTTTTTGTAGCTCATCCTATGGTTCTGGTTACCTGATACTGTGACTGTGTGAAATCATAAATATTATGGTAAAATGGTTACATGATGCAGAAAATATTCATGCATAGTAGCCAAACGCACTGTTTATGCTGATTTTCTGGAACTCAGAAAGAAGCTGGAAACAAAGTGCGTAACGGTAACTTTCCAGCCACTCAGCAGAGATGAACTATGAATGCATAGAAACATTGTACACTTTCTCTGTATTTCGAAGCCTTATGCATTTTTACAAAGAAATAACTCATTGATCAAAAATATTAGATCCAGTTCCATTCATAAATTCTCATGTTCAATTATATTGCAAAAACCACAGAGGATGTTGCACCATTATATATATTTTTTAAATTAAAAATCTGGTTGGTTCTGCAAACTCTTCCATCTTAATGCAAACCTTATATATTTTCCTAATTTTTGTGATCATCCGACTTCTGGCAATGACACTTACACTGACAATTTGCATGACATGACATTTTACTTGAGCATTTTATGAATTTTTAGAACTATGTTTGCTCCACGTTCAACGTTACAAAGAAGTCCTTTCAAGTTCAATTATTTTCACACGCACATCCAAAGCTACATAAAAGACGATTCATGAAAAAAGAAGTTAAAAAATGTTTTAAGTTAAAGTAGAATGTTAATTTGTTGCGTGTGTGGTACTGGTAAGTAATGTACATTATTCCGAGAGGGAACACCATGAAGGTCGGAGGTTGTATTTAAAGTGGCTTTTCTGAAAACGAAAGGAAAAAATAAACGGATCAGGAAAATGAGCGGTGTTCAGTATAATTTCCAGAGATCTAGAGATCTTTATCGAATTTCTCTGGTATGAGCTTTTATTCCAGAGACGAAAAAAATCTTGAGTCTTGAAGAAGACTGTTTGTTGTTGATTTTGATGATGATAAAGAACCATTCGAATTGGAAATGATGGAATTGCTGATCGCAACATGAGATTGTTTTTTTGTTTGGACTTGGCGTTCTCTCAAGAAAACCAAGTAGGAACATGAAATAGAAACTAACTAGAAGGATAATAATAATGAAGATGATGATGTCGATAGAGATAATGAGTGCAGATTAGAGACTGCGTGATCCTCTGTTTACTCTTCAAGGAGACTAGTAAAGTCTTTGAGAAAAAACTTGAGTCTTGAGTTAAAAGAAAGGAGCTTTTTGCTAAGATCCTTTTTTTCAGTAGAAGAAAAAAATTTTGTTTTGTTTTGACGCACATCACAGAAAACAAGCCATGCCACGGAACAAGAAGCAAGTTAATTCAGAAGAATAAGTAAGTAGTTTGCTAACTGCATTAAAACCAGAGCACTTGGTAAGTTTTTCCTGTTTTTTATTTTGGATAGAAAACGACTTGTACTTGAGATATGAGAAAAATGTATATCTTTTGGTCGTATTTCTTAGCTTTTTGTACAGGTGGTGGTACGGTTGTTCCAATATAAATTCTTCATGGCACATGGGACATGAATGCATTCGTGAAATGGAAGAAAAAAGGGTAATTAAAAAAGTTGGTGCTGGTGCTTACTTAGGTAGTCTTTTTTTTGTTTTTGGGTGAAAGTTAAAAAAAGAATAGAAAAGAGATTTTAAGAATAAATATAAAAAGTTTTTAATTCAATTTTTACGCAAGTTGCTAAGTTTTTAAGAGAGAAACATGAGGAAAGGAAGTGATAAAGGCGGATTTGTAGGCGTGTGCGTGATGCATTTTTTGTAGTTTCAATTTGAAATGCATAATACATAGCTGTACTGCATAGATGTAAAACAATATGCGGATGAAAATAAGCAAAACCCAGCTTCTATTTTGAATTAAAATGAACAAAAGAAAGTTTTGATTATGAAGATAGACAATTTTAATGGGGGAAAGGGTAGTATTTTTGTGTAGCTACTTGTAATTGAATGCAAATTAAAATACCTATGTGTTAAAATTCTTTCTTTTTGTTTTTCTTACCTTTGACGTCATCTAGAATCTTCTGGTAATTCCTGTACTATATAATTTTATTAGATGTGTGTGACGCTCTACTGGACGGTAATTTGAGATAAAAATAAAAAGTAGATCATCAATATTTTCGAAAATACAGCTTTAGGAATTAATACCTAATTTTTTATCCGCCAAGTTTTTTCTCTCATCTTAACTTCAACATTTGCATCAATTTGATAAGAGACGATTTCTGCGCTTCAAATTTTTTCCTATCGAATTTATACAAATAAAGATTGATAAAATAAGTAATAAACGCCTGGCTGCTGAAAATTTAGTATTATTTCCCAAAGCTGTACTTCTAAAACTTTTTGAACGATGGAGAAAACCAGACTAGTAACTTATTTTTTTACGTTTCTATAAGTAAATATTTTATATTTTTAATGCATCCAGATATTGACATTAATAATCATTACAAAGTCAGCCTAAGTTTTAGTAATTTGTGCTGTTTTTTTGTTTATTCGCATTGGTGAGCATTGTTGCTGTAAAGAATCAACAATGGTCACAGCTTGGATTACTAGGATCAATACCAACAGCGCGCACATGCGACAACACATTTATTGTAGTAAATACCATGTCCCTAGTCTCTAGGGACTTTGACTACGAAACAAGGAGACGTAAGGATTATGATTGCCTGCTCATCCGGTTTCACGCTTGTTTATTTGATGTGGTAATTGTAATGTTACCATTATGTTGCTGAAGATGTTGTAATATTTTGCCCCTTTTTCTGTAATGGTATGTTACAGTTGTGATGAAGATGTTTTCCTTTATGCCACAGTGACTTTGCCGGTTGTTTGCTTCAAAACTCAAAAGATGTGGCACGGTCTCTTTTTAGCGGTGTTTCTTTGTTTAGACAGGCGGTGAGCTGGAGAAATGGATCTTAAGTCGGTATATGTTTATGATCATTGATCAAATTGTACTTGTATTTTCTGCTACGCATTCATCATATTGCAGTTACGCCACGCTTGAGAGAAAAAGAATTGTGATGATATGCCGCCACGCCAGTGATAATCTAGAGTGTTTTTATTCTATTTGAACATGAACCTCACATGCGTGCTTCTGAGAACAGTTGCTTTTTACTTATTTAGTAATTTTTCATATTAAAATTATGTTATTATCATGTTTTTTAATACTTTTTATGGTCACTTTGCTCAAAAAAAATATAAATTTCAATAAAAGTTATGGTGTAAGAAAAGTTGAGAAAACGGCAGATGTATAAACGTTGAATACAGTAGAGTTCGAAATAAAATGGAAATTATTCCATTGAAGTATTAAGTATTTATCTTTGTTATTGATTTTTGTGCGTTGTTAGAAAAAAAGTGAAAAAAATAAATGAAGTGCGAGCAATAAGAAACCGGTCAGTGGGGGCGGCGTGCCGCGTAATAAAAGTAAATTATATTATTATCCAAAAGGGCTGTATGTAGTTTATTTTTGGCACAAGTCACCAGAAAGGGGTTCAGTGGAAAATTGTAAAAGGGGACCAGGTGTTCTTCTTTCACACAAATGTAGTTAATTTAGTCAGCTTTAAAGGAAAAACAGGTCAAATATATTGTTGTTGTTCTGCTTAAAAGGAAGATATCTGGAGTGAATTTCGATAACGAAAACTGATATGGCATACGGACATGCACAGACCTATGTTTTTGAAAATCGCAACTGCTTCCTTCCGATTCTATTAGGTATGCCATCTATTTTGAATTTTTATTTTAGGATAAACATTTCTCAGGAAAAGTACACATTTGTACTTGCATATAGATATGGCTTTTATAACATGCCCAATTGCTGATTATTTAATTCCAATCCATATTTTAACTCTGTTTTCTGAAGCGATTTATGCACCATTCCATCGTCTTCTTCTTTAATCTGCATCTGTGAGACTAAAACAAAGTAAATAAGGCCTAAATTTAAGATTTACGTCATTAAAGTCAGGTCTACTAGGAATAAGGTTTTGCTATGCTTTTTGATTGTATGTAATAAACGTCTTCCAATAATAATAGCAATATAATAATTTGAAATATACAAATTTCACATTGAAAATTGTATTGTGTGAAGCCATTTCATAAATTGAGGTGAGTACAGCCAATTCATTTAAATTTGCATTACCTTTTATTATCATTATGTGGTTGGCTTCTGACTATCTGACTGGTTTATTATCATTTTCAATTTAGCTGATGTGTGGTGAATCTTTTAAAGGTAATCCTCAAAAATTTCACTGTCGAGATTTTAAGAATTAAATAGAAACCATCACTGCAGAAAATCTATCTATTACACCTATATCTCATCGGTCCTTTTCACCCGCTTCCGCTTTGATGTCTATAAAAAGTGTGAATTGGTGTTTATTATTTCCTTGGGTTTCTTCTAGTTTTATCATCATTCAACTCTTTTAAAACAATGAAAAGAAAACATAAATGAAAAACAAACCTTGCTTGCAAATATCCCACGATATGTAGATGTTTTCTCCAATAAAAGGTTTTATACGTTTCTGTTGCATATTTGCATGCGTCACAATCATTGTCATTATCAATACTCTCATCATGAAAACATAGTATATCATTTTAACTAAAGCGTGGGAATGCGTGTGCAAAATCGCTTGAAACTGATAAATTTTCTTAACGGGTTCTTGCCATACAAAACAGAAGTAATGTAATGTAGGTATGTTTTTTGGATTTGAATAAGCCATCATTGCTATTCTTGCAGCTTTAAGCATCCTGGACAAAAACAACGGAGAATACGTACAAGCATATTAAATGCAGATCTTTAGAGAGAATTTGAAAGTGTTAGGAGATTTTGACTAATCCCATGTTACCATGTAACAAGAAAACCAAACAAATGCATAAAAGTTATATTGAATTCATTAATTTGTCTTTTGTTCAGTTTTGCATTATATACCGCAGTTTTAATATTTTTGTCCATTGATTATTTCTCTATTGCACATCACTAACCCTCTCGGGAGTTTCATTATTCTTGTTCTTTGTACTGCTGTCAATGTGTAATCCGCACATAAAAGCAAATATTAAAACATATAACATATAAACAAATAACAGATAATATATTGTTTCAAGAAACAAAGATGATGGACTATTTTAGGCTGAGGAAGAAATGGGGTAATAGAAACAAACGTAAGTAAATAGATGAATTAGAAGTAAATTATTATTAAGCATGTACCATGGCAGCCTGTAGAGATGGTTGCTTGTTTTCGGATGCTGGAATTAATATTTTAATAAATATTTTTTCCGGC
>JAQFYG010003457.1:0-12519 GCA_034694325.1 Entomobrya corticalis | reverse complement strand
GAACAAAGACTTATCGATTTTTGATTTGGCACAGAGTTTTGCTGTTTCAGTTACTAGCGGAAGTATACAAGTGAGAACGCTGGCTGATATGCAAGCTCTGCAACCCGTAGAAATGGCTGTCTTATTGCAGAAATTGCAAAATCTATAATATAAATTGTAATCAGTAAGTCTTTTCTGATGGGAAGTATTACAAATTGGCAAACATATTATCCAAAGCTTCAAACAGGACATTATGATGAAAGAGGTATCTTGATTCCGTATCGCATAAACATATATTATTCTTGCGGTATCGGTAATCGTTTTATGCTATTTAATTCCTTGTGTAAAAATGCATTTTATACTTCCGGTTTTAGATACAGATGGGCAACAGAAAAAAACCTTTGGTTGACACGATAGCCGAATATTGTATGTATTATGATAACATGAATTATGATCTTATATTTATTACAAATAATGAAAAAATGCCCTGCTATTGAATATATTTATTTTGTGAAGCAATGTGTTTTTAGAATTTATCATAATACTTTTCTAAAAACTGATATTATTGTAGCAAAGTTTAGCTGAACAATCTTTTTTGAAATTGATTTCATCCCGTTCTTGAGTACCAAAAAATATCAACAACAAACATACCAGGCAGCTGAAGAATCCCATAACTAAAAGTTGCAAACGTCAAGAACGCCTTCTTTTTGCCTTGTTTGATTGTTGAAATTTATTTTAATTTAATGTGTCTTATTTACAACTTATTGTCCCTGGTTGACAGCATATATAAGTATAGATATGTGTGGTTTTCTGCGAGTCATTTGTCTCAAGATTATGCTGACATAATTAGAAAAAACATGAAATGTTTACTAAACTTAGAACTAGTATTGTACATTATTTAGCAAACATATCTATAAGTCCACATTTTTGTTCTGCCACCCTCAAAACCTATTAAGCTCTTAAGCTCCCCGATTTGTGATGAGCTAAAGAATACATGCAGGAAATCCCCACATCTTAGCAATATTCAAGCAAAGATGTTGATTGCGTCATTGAACAAGTTTCCCTTTCTTTAGATATACCCTTGTGAACAAAATAGGCATAAATAAAGGAATCCCAAGAATTCCCACAGGATATTGTCAAGCAGAAATACATGCGTAGACGGTCACTTTACTTTGCTGATTGCATCCATCATGATGTAAAAGATATCTTTCTAGCACAGTTGCATATTTTATGCTGCAATAATGGTATGATATCGTTACTTAATAATTGTTATCGTGGTAAGATACAAGACCTGCATCACTTTAAAATTCTGTTATGATGTTGGATGACGTATGCATGCTTATGAATGGGCAAGTTGGCTCTCTGAAATATATAACTTGTGTGCGCAATAAACAGTAACTCTCTTCAAAATGCAAGCTGTGCAGAATAGTCTTTGGGAAATACGTAAAAATAGTTCACTACACCTATATTTTAGTAACCTTAAGCGATAGAGTGGAAGTTGGTACGGCATTGGTGTAGTTCTACACACACAATATCTCATGTCTGTCGTTCTACGAATTTCGTGAATGCTCATTGAAGCAGCAAAAGGAACCTTCTGTAAATTCCCATTACCTTGGTTGTCGAACATCGTTCAAAAGGATCCCAGATCCCATAGTTCACACGAGCATTTAGTTCAGCAGCACAGACTGTCAACTAGATAGAAAACGCATGTAAATGTAGACATTTATCCAACGTAATGTAACAATACACGCATTCATTGACACTGCATTGGTTGCAAACAATGTAAACAAAAAGGTGTTTAGGTATCATACAGGTAACAAAAAAACGTTGCGTTGGCTTGAACCCATAAACGCAGACCAGGCGAATGATCCTTTAATTATATGGATCACAGAATTGCGTAGGTGAGTGAGATGCATATAATATCATTTAAAAAATAATGTGTACCCAAGTGAATAAATTTGGATGCATTTCACAAAAAGCAATATATGCAACCGTAAATGGGATATGCGTAACAATGAAATGTTGAACAAAGATGTTAAAGATCCATTTGTGAGCCTTTTGCATTCACTCATACCTCTGAAATTATATGTGTGAGAAGAAAGATGTTTTTGAGCATCACAACAACAATCAACAATTATGTGTGTATTCTGCAGTAGTGCAGACTAGTTAGGTTAGATAGATAACTTTGCGAGATGCACCTTTTCGAGGGATCTTGTTTTTTATACAATGCGATAGGGCTCTGAGGACTTGTGGATCATTGTTCACTGCATTATGCCCATTCGTTTTACTGCAACAAACAATTTCCATAATCATTCATGACAGTCATGCGATCATACATGTATTACATTGCATTGACGAAATGCTCAGAAAGTCATACCGGATATAGTAGTAGTAGGAGCTGCGGTCTGAGTTGCCGCAACATTATTCTTTGCGAACTGCAAATAGAAATATGGCTGCGTGTTAGTCATTTTTTGAAACAAAACGAAAGTGCAAGCTGAAAAAAAGTGAGAGCCGTGTTGGATGTGTGCCTTCATTTAATTGTTTAAGTGCTTGCAGGACAGTTATAGATATTTGCACAGGCATGCACTATAGTGGCAGCGTGTCTATGATGTGTATCTCATAGAAGCAAAAGAGTGTAAATTTAGCAAGTGTAATTGTAATAGAAGTGCAATTTGTGAATCGGGATATTTCGCAAAAATTCATGTTCCGGGTTTACAGAAATAATTGACTTTTGACGCGAGTGTATCGGTAAGGTTTCTTTATAATTTATAAGTTACATCATTATATTCTCTTCTCCGCTAAATGCTGGAGTTTCATTAGTACTAGCTGACGTTGGTAGGTTTCATTATGTAATTAATCTATCAAAGAATAACCCACAAAACTATCTTGGTAGACCAATTCATGGTGTGGTTTGCGGGTTTATGAGTCTACTTGAACTAATAAAATCATGAAACAATATAGGCTTTAGAATATGCGTGTTCTTAAATATTCAATTATAAAATCTATATGAAATAAAAATATGTATGTTGATATAAATATTATAAATCCAAAAACAGTAGACACGATTTATGCTGACTGTTAAGTTTTGAAATTTTTAAAGCCTACAGGCATTCACATTGCGTTACAAATTTACAACACGAGTGTGATCCAAATTCCATGACTGACCCATGTGTCTACCATTTCATTGTTTTTGTGTTCTAAAAATACACATCTCCACACTATTCATGAAATTTTATGCCAACAAACCACGAAAACTTTGATTGAAGCATTCAACTCATGTTGAATAATAAAAGTAGATTCAGCTATACCGATTCCATGATTTTATATTGTTATCATACTTTACTTTGTTCACTAAACTATGCTTGTCGTTCTTGTTATTTAGACAGAAGGTAGGTACTTGGCAAGTATTTCTGCTCCTTTTTATCTGATGTACTAAATTTTGAAATCCACATGGCACAAACGATATGGACGCATCATCTGAGTGAACTGTCAGTCCCCAGTCAAGGGTCAAAAGACCTATATGTATGTTTATATGCACCGTCCTTTCATAAAATTACATTTGATTACTTGTAAATTGAAAGCATAAACTGATTCTCATTTCATTAAATAAGTATTGAAAGACTAGAATTTAAAAAAGACTACCTAACCTAACAGTTGATTGAATTCTTTTAAAGGATACAAGGATATCACACCACAACATGTGGGGTAGTACTAACAGATGCATTCTGATAATCATTTAAAAATGTACGTTACAATCATCTAAACAGAAACTGAAACTAAATTGCTCACTATATTGTATATAGTATATTAGATACTCTTATAGTAGCGGAAATATGGGCGGATGCGATGATGCACTGATATTAATGACAAGTGCCAAAATTTACGCCTACTACATTGTATACTTTTATTCATCTCACTCAAGCAAAGTTTATGTGAAAACCTCAAATCTGCACACATAATTATCGGTTAAGGTTTATTGCATAATTCAAGTCTAAAATTAAGTTTAAATGTCGAAATTATGTTCAAACAATTGTTTCAAACATAAAGGTTATAAATTCTTCATAATGGTTTGCTACACTGGTCCATAAAATCGTAAGCAAATATCGAGTGTAAATATTAATGAGTGCAGAAAAGCTATCCTCATCTATGGCTCCATATAGACATACTGTATATTGAAACAACTAATTAGTGTACAGAAGTAAACTGTAAAAGAACATACAGAAGCTCCCGATTTATCTTCAGGGTAGTCAATTTGGAGCATGTGTACTATTTTGAAAATTTTAAAGTTAGTTAAATAAAGTTTAAATAATTTTCTATTTTTTAAACAGCCGACTGTCGCGATGATGGCTTTCCAGAAAGTATCCTGTATATCATTTGCGTTGGCGTTTGCCATCTTAAATGTTATAAGCGTAAGTACTGTGTCAGGACAATGCTTCAAGGAAGAAGAGACAACGACAGAACCGCCTTCATCAGGAGAATTGAATGCGGATTATCAAGCCACTTTTTATGAGAGACAACTGGATTTCTCATTAGACATGTTTCACAAGTTGTACAACAAAGTTAGTTTAAAAGATACTGATTGTTCTTTTCCAACAAGTGATGCAAATAAATACGCAAAAATTAATTACGATTTTATGTTATAATTTCAGGAAAACAAGTCGAATCTGTTTTTCTCACCGTACAGCATTCATCAAGCTCTCTTGATGACCTACTTTGGTGCTGCTGGAGAAACTAAAACACAGCTCCAAAGGGCGTTGCATATTCGAGATGCAGATACAAAAGAGGAGCTCATCAAGGCATTTAAAATGGAGAATTTCTACCAAGTATGTAGTTTATAACCTTTTGATTGACGTTTCATGATAAATTTCGTAAAATTTAAAATTTAAACCAACTTTGAACTGATTTATGTTTACAGGAAACCAGGTCTAAAAATACGACCCAGTATGATCTCAGAGTAGCTAATCGAATCTTTTTCAGCAGCGAAGAGCCTGTGCGCCCCTGTGTTCAAGAAATATTTAGCAAAGAAATTGAGTTGCTCGATATTGTTAATGAAACTCAAAAATCTCGAGAGTATATCAACAAGTGGATAGAGGAAGAAACACGAGGCAAAATTGTTGATCTCATAACGGAAGCCAACATGGACCATGAAACGAGAGTTGCTATTGTAAGAATTACGGCTCTATAATCGCTTGACAATGACATACACCATAAAGTACAGCCAGTAGTTCTAAATAATATTCATTTGAAACTTTTTTTTAAATGTCCCTATAGGCGAATGCTGCATATTTCAAAGGGAATTGGGAGCAGCAGTTCAAAAAGTCCAATACAAAGTTGGGCCTATTTTACGTTTCCCAAAAAGAAGTTACCCCAACAATGATGATGTACCAGAAAGGATCCTTTAGACATGGTATTAAATAATTACTAGTATGCTAAAAAATAAACAATTTAATCAATTAATTAATGAAAATGATAAATGTACTCTTTATTTTCCAGGTGTGTCAGAAGACCTCAAAGCCTACATAATTGAACTACCTTATGAAGGGGAAGCCATTTCCATGTTTATTTTGCTTCCACCTTTCACGCCCAATGCTTTGCAGGATACCATTTCCCGACTAAACTCATCCGTCTTACGTGAGGCTATGGATGGAATGTATCCTGACAGCATTGAAATATTTCTTCCTCGTTTCAAAATCCAACAAACCTTGGATTTATCTCAGGTTGGCAATATCACAATCAATTCAGTAGTCAATCATTTAATTTATTTACTTTAAAATGGAGGTGGTACCCGCCTAATCTCTTGGTTTTGCTTGAAAATGTTAATACGACTCATTTTGATCATGTCATCACTTAAGTTGTTTACTGCTCATCGATGATCACCTTCTTTCTTTGAATGACAAAATCTGATTTCCTTTCTTTGTATTTATTGCTGGCAAATTGACATTGGGTCAACCCACGACTACTTTTAGTCAGTAATTTTATTAGGGGTGTTTATGCAGTAATTTATACAATGTTGTTTTGCTTCTTGTACACGCTACGTATCCATAATTTGATATTTGGTTTTTTATATTTTTATGTAAAAAATTGCAGGCAGTACGGGCTGTAGGTGTTGTTGACCTGTTTGACGAAGTTGCAGCAAATCTTACAGACTTCTCAGAGAAGCCCGGCCTTGCCATCGGGTCGGCACGTCATAAGTCATATTTGGAAGTTAATGAAGAAGGTGCTACAGCAGCAGCTGCCACTGCCCTTATTGGGACGAGAAGTGGACGCCCATTGGATCAAACAAGATTCGTGTGCAACCATCCTTTCGTTTTCTTCATTTACGATAACGCGCTTAAAAATATTTTGTTCATGGGAGCCTTCCACACTCCTAAATCTGTCGAAAAATCATAATATGTTTAAAATATCACAAAATGTCTTCCTATATTTTGCTAACGATAACCCATGAGATTTTAAGCTAGTAGTTGTGCGGTGAGTGTGAGGTCAATCAGTATGACATGACAGTAGACAAAATTACCGTTTTAAATCATGTTTGCTTGTGATTACCTATGTGTCCACCATGTTTCATCGAGTATTATTAAATATAACGATACTTGATACTTTGCAAATGCGTGGTTAAAAACAAAGAAACTCAAAATAATAATATTAGGCAAGCCACAAGGTACATATCGTTGGCTCTTTTGCCATTATCTTTTCTCGATCACAAACCACGCAAGAAACGCCTGGTCCAGTAAAATGGTGTAGGTAGATTGTTTATAATGTAATGTCGTTGCAAAATACCTTTTAGAAATACCTTATTGTTGTGTCTTTCTCCCGATTGCGGTTCTTTGTTTTATTGTTTTTAAAAGAATATTATTATGAATTACTCATTTTCAGTATTTTTATGGGAAAATATAATAAAAGTTTTTTTACTAATTATCTTTTTGTGTTTTTCTTATAATATTTATTTACCATATTGTGATGTATGCAGCTTGATAATTTATTTTCATATAATTCAGTTTTCCTGAATTTGGGAATTTGAACTGTGTTTTATCAAATTGCAATAGCGTTTACCTGGGACGAAGAGAGTAAAGATGTGGTAAGGTCAACTAAATGAATTAGCAGGACAGTGACACGTAAACAGCATTATATCATTTATATCTCCTTTGATAATTGAAAGTTATCCTTTTCCTACGCAAACGGATAGCTTAGCTGAAGTTTATATAAGATGAATCGTTATTCTACATGCTAGATAAAGCACTATTGACGATTCAGTTATAATTACGATGGAAGGAAGCATAATTTTATTACTACCAAATACTTCAGACCTACAATCAATGAATCTAAAAGAGCTCAAAAACTTGAAGAGGAGTGCTTGTAGGAGGCTAACATTATGCCACTTCTTGTTAATGAAGCTTAATATATTTGGTAATGATCATTGCTAGAACATTAAAAGGAAACCGCTGTACATGTAGTAAATAATTTCAATTTTACACACTTTGACAGAAACTTTATTTATTGCTGACGAAAAGGGCGCACAACAATTTTTGCAGTTTACTGTACCCGGATCAGTTTTAAATTTGATTTCGGTTCTTGTAATTCTGTAAAAGCATTTGTAAGAGATACGAGAGAGGTAATAAATGCAAATAAACTAACGTAAAAACCCTATTATGAAACTTTTACGAGCTCATTTTTACAGTCACTGCCAAATTGATGTAAACTCTGGTTTAGATACCCAGACATAATAGTGCGCTTTAAGGTGCCGGGCTCACAGTATAAAGCTGTAAAATGTCAGTAATAAAAATGTGGTGCATGCATTAACTTTTTTGAATTGTAATTTTATTATTTTGAGGGATTGGATGTATTTAGCATTCGCCATTCGGACGTTTTGCATTTATGCTCTTTGTTGTTGTCAATCGTGGCAAGTGATGAAAAATAAAACTATGGTGGGCAGGTAACATGTGCACAAAATGAAAGCATCCCTTAAAGAAAAATGAATATGATGTAAGAATTGTCAGTGAAAAAAAAATCCGAATTATAGTGGCACCACAGGGACGGGCGCATTGACCGGCCAAGCGGAAAATGAAAATTTTCCCTTCTTTGGCTACCTTTTGTTTTTGACCTAACCAGCAATTGCAATTAAATGTATGTATCGTTTTGCGCTAAGAATGCACCTAGCATTAATATTGTAGATTTTTATATTTGAGAGTGGAAATGCGATGAATAATGATGTCAAAGATGACTGGAGTGAGAAAAAACACATCGTTTGTTTTGGAAATTACGTTTTTTCAGGCACTTGCTGATTTTTTGTTTGTTTTTCCTGCCATCGTATTTGGTTCCTTAAAATAGTTGTTAGAACACAATCTATCTCGGATTCCATAAATGCAAGTTACATTTAAAGGGAAATAGCGAATGAGGTATGTAGTAGAAAAATAAATGTCAGTTTTTAGAACAACAACAAAAGGTGATTGATATTGATAGTTATTTAAAAAAATAAAGTCAAGAAACTTGTAAATAATCTTTGTTTTGTTCTGCTCCTTTACAAGAAACTCTTTTTAAAATAGCAAAGGAGGTACGAGAATGGCTTTTTGCTTGATTGGCAATAATCCCTGACTGATGGTCTATGTTTTATTCTATGGCATACCATGCAGATTTATTTATACCTACCAAAATATGCTGGGGTTTTCCGATTATCATTCAAGAATTCCTCATCTAACTTGAATTTGTATGACAACTTGATCTGCTGCAAGTGTGCAAACATCATTTAATGCTTTATTCGGGGTGCTTGCACATTTTGGCTTATTTTCTAGTAGTTATCTTCAATCATCGTATCTTGTACTTATATATTATGCATACCTACATAAACGACAAGCGTAGGTTTCAATTGTTGATCATGTATTTAAGTTGCAGTTTGTCTTTTTCAAACCATGTGTCTACAATTTACAACCATTTTATATTATCACCGGCAATGTATAGAGAGTGAAATTTCTGCGGTCCTAAGCGAAGGCACACTATTTATTCATAGTAATTGAAAAAATACACATTAGACTTATAAATATGGTATATCTACTAAATACATATTTATCTTCCCTACTAACTATCTAACCATTACCGTATTTTATTTTTAAATCGTTTAGCACGGTAAAGGAAGCTTGAACGATCTACATCATTGCGTCGCCACCATTTTAGTTTCTTGTCAAAATTCGTACGCAGTACTTTTCACAGAGCAAAACAAAGACACGCCAAATGCAATGATCTCACAAAATCATATATGGAAAACGTAATTGCCAAAATCAACCTGATTCCACATGTTGCAAAAGATTCTTCTGCTACAAAAACATGATCATGGCATTAAATGTTATTATTATTATGCGCCTCCATTCCTGTTAAACACTGTCAAAATTGAATAGATTTTATGCTATATATATACGTATGCAGATTGCTCAAATGATACCTTTTTCAAGGTATTTTTTGCTATAATAATTATAATAAAATCTAGCCTCAAATTATCTTCTAAGGGAAGGAGCTATATATGAGTTACTTTGTATATATATTAATTTGATATATAATGTGCAGGTAGTAGCAGCCCATTTTCAAGTACATAATGGGACATTTTATATACGGGCATGCACATCATTTGGGAGAAAATGTAACAAATGACATGTCTGCTTCAATTTTTTAGTCATTAATTTACTCCGCCTGCTAAATAGTAATCCAGAATGTAACATCGGTAATCATTATCATCAAAAACGAGGATCAAAATGGAGAAGAGGATGCCAATAAATTTAGAGGATAACAACCAAAAAGCTACTGTGAAACATGTTGATTTTATAATGACTGATTTTTCCTCGTCTTATGTTACCTTCGCTTTTGCTGCAAACAGTAGCATCTTCAACATGATCACTAGATGTTTTAGATCAGTCGTCCTTTGTTCTACACTCATTATCTTGACATTCTTATTGCCTTCATTATTTATCAACTTTAAATACAATTCAAAGAGATGCAAAGGGAAAGAAAAGTTTAATTCTATATACTTCACGAAAATCATCTCGGCACATAGGTACATATGTATCTAGCAATATTTCTAATTATAGGCCAGACAAGCCGTTTCATTAATTAGTATGGTAAATGTATTATAGATATTCAACAAAGATAATAAATCATGTCATCAAATTATCAAAGAATCTGTTTTTTGCAGCTGTCCTTATGAAGTTTGTAGAAAATATTACAGTGTGAGTATAGCTGGTACATGCTCTTTAATTGGACAAGGACTTGCCTTTGGACGATGAACTTGATGATAGATTGATTTTGATTTTCAATGCAACAAGCTAAAGAACGGCTAAAGAAGATTCTCCTGTGCTCTTATTTTAAAAAATTCAAACTTACATGCAAATGCAAAAATTCCATAGCATGCGCATATGAGAACCGACCTGCATGCGACAAACCTATTGTAGAATATTAATAACGAATTCCTATAATGCACTTCAACTCTTTAGCAGTCCAACTTGATAAAGATATGACAACATTGGCAAGTCACTTATAAATGCATGTAAATGTAAGTAGTTATCACCATGCAATGCATTTAACCATTTGTGTGTGCCAAAAAAAAACTTTGCATGATTACCATTAACTTGATTAACTTTACCATAATAATGTTTTTTGCATTGCGTAAACGAACCATCTTATTTGTTCTCAGGAGGGCACACTTGACTACTTGCATTAATATAATAAACAACAATAACAATATTTTAACAATATAAAAAATGTATTTTGTGCTATGTCAGCCTGTCAGTTCAAAGTTAATGTTGAGATTCTGAACTGGCTATTGACCTCCTACAACTTTTGCAAATTTTGAATCATACTGCTGCTCTGGCTCTGACTCCTTAAATACAATTCTTCAGAATGATGCACTCAATGCAAATGAAATGAATTCCACATATTATTTCAAGTGATAAGAGCTATTTCTTTATCTTTTCGGCATATAAAAAATTGAATGCATTTAAAAAAAATGAAGACAATGCAGTTTATATAAAATCAATGCTTACAAACTTCTTAGTAATATTTGAACAGAAAATGCTGATCAATAATGCAGTGATCATTTTTGTATGAAAATATGTCAACGTTAAAGCTTCAGCACGAAAAATACCATCATTGTGGGTTAGCTGTGGGTTAATCTGTTAACGTCCTCATGTCATTTTGTGATTTATTTTAATCAAAATGCATGCATATTTACCATTACGCACGCATGAAAAGCAGCAAAAGTATAGTTAACTACGTGTATAGGACGCTGATGCAATATTGGATAAGATAAGAGCTACTTACCATTAGTAAATGCTTGTTCAAAAAAGCTTTAATAATTTATTACTACTAATTGTACAGCGAAAGCCAAAATACATTGGAAAGAATATCTATGATCGAAATGTAACAATAAGAACTTTGAATAGTTTGAATCTCTAAAAGTCAACAATGCAACGGTCATCAGCAGTGTGGTCATCAGTTTTTAACATTCATGGTGACATGTAGCATAAAAGGGCCAAACAATCAAGTGTGACACGATATTGATCAAAAACTGATAAGATGACAGAATCACAATATGTAAAACACCTTGATTTGCTAAATATATATGACTGACCTGTTATAGCATTTCAAAATCTATTTGCATGTATGTATATTCGCCGTATTCTTACTTCTCACATAGTTTATTATAGTTTTCTTTTGTTTAAAGCAGAAAATTGTTTTTCTCTTTGAATCCTAAATTCCATTTTATTAACGCAAGTACAATAAAAAGATTGTACATGCAAACTAAATTGTTCACAAATCCCCTTGCAAAATTAGCAGGCGGAGGAGTTGAATTCCTATATACAAGTATACAAGTTTTTAATAGTTTTTAATAGTTTTACCACAAAAACTCACAAAGTTGACTTTTTCTTGGTGACAAACAATGATTGACCGCTTGAAATTCCTACAAAGCAATGGTATATTGTATATGACACCAAAGTGATTGTGATTATATTATATCTTTTGCAAACGCCACATATATTGAAATTAGACTTCTTTTGACCACCGAGGGAATTTCTAGGAAATTAAATCATACCATGTCGGTTTTTTTTGGCAGAAGAAAAGGGTGATACTCTTAATAAAAATCAATTATTAAAATGATGTGCTTATAAAAAAGGATTTGAATATTTATTTTCCATGTGTCATTTGCAACTAGACAACTAGACACTGCGAATCATTATCTTCACAACAAAATGGCACTGTCAATTTGATCGCATAGTTCATTATGTGTACATATATTTAATTAAAAATCCGTGTTATACTAAATTAGTCTTACAATTTCTAATTTATTTTTCTTGATATTATAGTACCATGTAATTAAGCCCTTTGCTTCCAATAATACTGACAAAAAGAATTTCTTGAGTTTTATTGAGCATGCATTTTATTCAAGACTGATAATTTTATTAACCATTGTTTATGCATAGATATAGTGCGCTCAGTTATTTAGCTGAAAATAATGATTAAGGTAGAAAAAGCAATCTTAATGACATCTTAAATCATATCTAC
>JAQFYG010003456.1:0-12520 GCA_034694325.1 Entomobrya corticalis | reverse complement strand
AACAATTGCTACAATGATAAGTGCTACTCTGCTGCTGCTCCTACTCTAGCTATTATTAACTACAAAAGAAAGTACTTTTGCATTTAGACTTTGTAACAATTTAAAGCAAAAATTATAACAGGCATAGCGACTGGTTAATTACAAACTTAATAGTGCAGTGCAGTGAAATTATACCACTATTCTAACCACCTGTTCCATAAAATTCAGCAACATTTTACCTTTCGTTGTTTAACCAACAGTTTAACTTTAACATTAACTGAACCGGCACACCCAACAACTATAATTGTTATGTTTGTATCTTGTGCTACATGCTATAATAGTGGCGACAGTAAGCCAGTATGAAAGAGTAATAATTAGACTCCAAACTTTAAATACAGATTATAAACAGAAAATACAATGGTGTCAATGTTTTCGAATGCCAAAGAGTAAAAAATTATAATGAATCCTGCTCTGCTCTGAATTATAAAAAATCGTGCTACTTTTTAGTTTGTACACGAGTGTGTGTGCACAAGTACGTATGACAGTCGCAGCGGTACCAAAAAAATAACTAATTGTCAATCTTAGGAACATTTTAAAGGACTAAATAATTAATTGTTTGAACGCTTGCTCTTCTCGGGAAAGATGATTGATATGCAAGTTGACTGCATTTCCAATTTTCATGCATGTATAAAAATAATGTATGCCCGAATTTCTTTTTTTAAAGTTTACTGCTCTTTTAATTTGACTTTCTTAATTAACCAATCAAACTACAAACTAGTTATTTTTTTATTGAGTCAACTCTATTTATCATTTATCTAATTATTCGAATTTTTTGTTCAGAACTATTTTTTTATATTTTATAGTGCAATATTTTGGGAAAAAATTGGAGGAAAGTTTTAAAGAAGAACAAAACAGTTTTTTCAAATTTGTTAATCACCATTTAATTCATCTTGATGTTTTCTTCAGTATAAATGCATGTACATAAACTATACTAAACAGGTTTACTAAACTATTTAACTTACTAAATGCTGTATATGCTAAAAAATGTATGTCATGTCATGTCATTTTGTGTGACGAAAGTATAATCATGTTTCAAAACAAATACAAAATAAGTGTCAAGTGTCAACTGTTGAAAAAAGAAACACAATGTATTATTATTGGTAGAAAACTGCATGCTCCTAAATAATCTCATGTTGTTGATGTAAAAATGGAATATTTAAATGCTACTTGACTTGTATTGGAAATCCATGTTACAATTTGCAATTGTTACTTAAAATACTTAAGCCAATTTTTTAATAGTAGCTACATAACTTTAAATTGAAATGTCATCAAAGTTTAAAAACCTGTATCCCAAAATTATAACTTCTGTCACTCTTGTTGTTGCTATAAATATATAACTCTTTCTTTTAGTTTTTATCTGACTATTTCAAATTTTTCAAGTATTTTTCCTTTTCTTCTTGTCTTTTAAAATAAACAACAGATTGTAATTAAAATATATTATATAATTAATATTGATGGTGTGTGAGCTTGACAAACAAAAAAGGTTTAAGAAAAAAAATTTAACGATGAAAAATGTTTGGAGACGGTTTTTTGGACTGGAAGTATAATGAATTATACTAAAAATATATTATTATATATAAATATATATATATATATCTACCATATATACTATTATTCGTCATTTATTATTATTATGATTATAATTAATATTGATTGTAATAATAATAAAAATCAAACCCATATTGATTGTAATAATAATAAAAATCAAACCCATATTGATATATTTTTGTGATAAAAAAATTCAATGGGCTCTGTCGTCTCCGGGTCTCCGTTTAGGAATCTGTAACAGATCATTTAGGAAAGAAAAGATCAATTTTTTTGACAGAGTCCATCTATAAAACTATATATATCTACAACAATTACCTATATAAAAACAATTATGATGAGTATTTTGAAATGCATCATCGCAGAAATGATTAAGAAATGAGGAGGAGGTTTATGTTTATGATAAAAAAGCATGTTAATTAACTGCTCTATCATCAACAAAAATTTATACTAAAGTATATTATAAGTCTATATTATATATTCTAAGATATATAAACAATGAAACAAACAATTAACTAGGTTAAGTAGGTACCCAAAAATTGAGACGAGGAATGATATATTATTAAATTGAATCAGAAGAGGAGAAGCGGAAGCGGTGAAGATTGAAGAAGATGAATGGTAGGTTTAGTAGGAAATTATAACAACAAAATAATAATTACTATCAATTATTATTATTATGTTCTGTTATATATATTGTTATATTATTATTACAATGTAGTTTAAGTAGTTAGAAAAGTAGTAAACCGAATTATATTGACATGGTCGTCCGTAAAAATGAGAGATGATGAAAAAATCTGTAGTTGGTTTAAAGTTTAAATGTTTAAGGAATTTTTTTTATTAATTGTTAGATATATTATATCATGTAATTATATTAAATTGTTCTTATTATATATCAAATCAAATTATTATATGTTATAATAATTATCACTGAAATTACTTTATCAAATTTTATAATTATAATTCTTTGAAAGCAACTATATTTCAAAAAGAACCATCATCGGAAATCGGCTTAAGGAAAAAGAAAAGAAAACAATTTATTAATTATTGTTTTTTAAATATGTAATAACCAAACTGCATTTCGCGACGGAATTTTTTTTATGATGTTAAAAAAGGTTTATTGTTTGTTGATCGGATCGCATGTTTAATTAATAACTCATCAGCAAAATCAACAAAGAATTTACAACATCAAGTATGATATTTCTCAAGAAAAAAATGTTAATTTTAGTAATTGGATGATTTACAGAAAAAAGAAAGAAAAAGAAAACAAGTTTAAAAAAGAATAAAGAATAAATAATACATAAATAAATACATATGAAAAAGCTGAAAAGAAAAAAAATAGTTATTTCAGTCATTATGCATTTCGAACATGTTTCCGAACATCTACTCCAAATAAATTTACAAAAAAACAGAGCAAGTTATATCATTTCACAAACAAATTGGTTTATTTTTCATCGTCGTATCGTATTGCCCCATAATCATTTTATAATGGCTTACATCTTAAAAGTGAACAATTTCATTTAAACCTAAACACTATACATTATCTTTTTATTATTAATTACATATTATATTTATTACTTTGGTAGTATTTAATAGATACAACATACAGAGTATTTACATACACACATTATTTGTGCAACTAAACATTATAATATTTTTAAGGTCAAAGGTTATATCCTAAACAAGAATAGCATGTTTTTATATACAATTTTTACACAAGAATTATAACAATTCAATTAAGTTATGTCTAAAATCATTTCTGAACATTTAAAATATAGTTTTTTGTTTATTTTTTGGTATTTATGCACACAAGGATATTAAAAATTATAATTTTGTAGATATAACAGATAGGCATTAATAATAAGGATTAAATACACATATTAAATACATGCCTATTAAGCACTTTTCATAAAAAGAAGTTAAAAGTTAAAGTTAATCAATATTTAAATAGTTTTCTGCTTAACAATCAATTATTTTGTATATATCGTTTACAACTTTTTTTAATTGAAAATGGGTTAACGGGGAATCATTTACATAAGTTTACTTTGCAGTAATCAGTGATAACTTATTAGGTATCATTACTAATTAATAGTTTATATTTAAGTAGCCTTTTCTACTTAAAGCTTAAAATTATTTTCTCACTTTTACAATTAGTAATAGTCCTCATCATTTTGTCGCATAAACACGCTCAAAATCCGTTCAAGAGATCAGATGCGACAAGGGTCCATGGGAAAATTTAAATTTGAAGATGCGCTATTCCTTGACGGCAGAGAATTGGCTGAGCTTCCATGGCTGTGTTGTGTTGACGTTACAGGAACAAGGAGAAAACCTTTAGATTAAACATTAATTATTAGAAGATAATTAACTTTAACTATTCCTATTAGACAATTATAAATAAACAACATACCTTTTGCATTTTCTGAACGATGACAATCTTGCGCATTGACATTCTCAAAAGACATATTTCCCCCATTCCCCCCTCCACCATCACTGCTTTCAGCACCCCCTCCATCCGTTGAAACGGTACTGGCACTACTTCCACTGGAAATTGGAGCAGACGCTGTTGTAGTAGTTGTCATATTTCCATTTTCACCAAATCCTCCCCCCACTCCTCCTCCCCCTCCACCTCCTGAAGAAAACGATTCCTGTGACTTATGATGTGGGTGAAGATGATGGTGATGTAACGACAAACTGACGCCAACCGGAGATGGCTTCAGAAGTGGATGCTGTTGTTGTTGTTGCTGCTGCGCTGCTGCTGCCACCGCTGCTGCCGCCTGCACTTGCAAAATACTAAAATGGGAGGGGGGCGGAGGTAGTGGGGTGTGCTGCTGGATTTGTAACGGCGACCGATGCTCATGATCGTTCCCGTTATTGTTGTCTCCCGCTCCCGTTGCTGTGCCCCCTCCACTCATAAAATGGGATTGTGACTTATTATTGTTGGCTTTTGAAGTACTTCCGGGTCCATTGTTGTTCCCTGCTGTTGAGGATTTCATGGATGGAAGGTCCCCTCCTCCTCCACCGCCACTTAGGCGACTATTATTATCACCACCTCCACCTCCACCACCATTCCTTTCTTTGTTGTCATTGTTATTGTAACGGGATGACGAGGACGATGACAAATATTCTTTGTCATGATGACGATTACTGCCGCCACCTCCACTTCCTTTTTTAGATCCACTCCCAACAATATCGACAGAGGAGTCCCCTCCACCTCCATCTCTATCCCTATTGCTTCCTCCAGAACTCCCGCTGCTGTCCTTCGCTCTAGCTTCCATTTGTGCCTTTTTACTTCTTTTCCACTTCATTCGTCGGTTTTGGAACCAAATCTTTACCTGGATGTCAATCAATTAAAACACCAATTAATACCCAGATTATTCATTATATATACTTTTTAATTAGAAAATATACCTGTGTTTCTGTCAGCATTAAAGATGTCGCAACTTCAAATCTTTTTGGACGAGATAAATACTTGTTTTGTCGAAACTGCCTCTCCAATTCCAGTAATTGCTGGGAAGTGAATGCCGTACGTGGTCTCCTAGTTTTTCCCAAGAGTGCTGCTGAGGGGCCTCCTGAAACAACAGGAATCCTTTAGACTTTTGCCATAATAAATAATAAAACTTGAGTTTTTTCCTTCATTTCGATATCAAATAGCCCCATTAGTACATATAATATCATCATTGTCACGTAGAAACTCCGTTTTATTAAAGTCCACCCACACAGTTTACAAAATTATTCCCCGGAAATCCAAATCCAATAATCCCCTCAAACTTTCCCCTTTTTTTACCCCGTTTCCAATTCAATTTACAGCAACTTATGGATTACCAAAGGTACCAAACTTTAAAAGGTCCAAGTTCCAAGTTCCATGATTTGTGGAATCAACTTTTCACTTTTTTTACGACCAGTTCATTAGCGTCGTTGTATTTTCATCAGAAAAACTTTACATTCGCATTTTGTCCGAATATTTAGGTTTAGGTACTTTCACTTTATATTTATTTGGTTTAGAATAGAGAACTGCGGCTCATTTTCTCACTTTTTAAAGCATATCATCTTCCATCTTCCCAACTTTATTCAGTTTTATTCAGAGAGTCCAGTTTAAAAAGTAAATAAACTTTCTCCAGAAACTCCTAAAAAACTTTCTTTTTTTTACCGTCCACTAAACAAGTTTCAAAAACTCTGGACCTCTTCTTCATCATCACCATACCAACTAGATAATGATATACTTGAGTGGTTTTTATCTCTTTGATTGTTTGTTTAAGTTTAAGCATCCAACAAAACATATCATCATCATCATCATCACTAAACAAAACCAAACTTTCAGAATTATTCGGTAAACAAAAAAAATCCCAAGAAAATTGACATGTTTTTTTTATAAACTTTATTTTTTTGTAACCGTCAACCGTCCCCTTAAAAAATATGAAGCAAACTTTTTTGTCGCAATCATAATCGTCCTAATGCGTGGGCGTATATTTATAAGCACTATATTCCTTCCACAAACATTATTCAATCATCTCATGTTTATTTACCATTTTCATATCAAGTAATAGTAATAACGCATATGACGCCAACAAATATGTTACTACTACTATTAAACTAAACTGCTACTTTCCCCATTTCTCCTGAGAGATTTTCTCTCTTTTTTTTTCCTGTTTAACTTTCCAAACAACATCCATATACTCAACTATTATTAAGCTCGTACACAACAACCATACTTTCACTTAAAAACTTTCCCTCCCACTTTTCCACTTTCTTTCCCATAATTTATGAATCCCTTCGGAAGGACGAGAAACAAAAGCAAGAAGAAAAAGAAAATTTTCTTAGAATCGACATGGTAAATGGATCCATAGGGATCTCCTCCATCTCCAACGGACATATATAAACATAAGTGAAAGCACCAAAAATGAAAGTAAATTTAAACCGAAACCATTTTGCAACTTTTAACTTTACAACAAGCCATACAGCTTCCATTTCCATTCCAATTTTTACAACCATCACACATTTTCTCCAGATTCAATCTCCAGCAAACAAACAACTAATAAATTTACAATTCAACCCTAAACCCTTCCCAACATTTTCTCACATTAACTAACTATTGATGTTAGGTAAATAGCCCAATCATGAATCATCATCCCCATAAATATTTGCAATTGAATTGTATCATTTTTTTCCATAAAAATCATGACCAGAATGATCATCAAGATTAAAATCAATCTAAACCATGTACATCTTCAATTTACATTTTTAAAAATCTCTCCACACATGAAATACATTCAAAATCCGGATCCCAAGTAATAAATTTTATTCATTCGTCATCATCATGATCATGATCATCCCCATTTTTCCATGTTGTTCTCCTCAGTCCTCATCTCCTCATTTCATCTCTGCTGATTTAGTATGTAGGAAGGGGAGCGGATTGCATTACACGAGACTCGAGACTCCAGTTTTTGAGGATCATTGGCATTATGCAATGTAGCCGAAGGAGCAGCCAAGAATTTTGATGAGTCCCTCATGTTTACACATGTAATAAATTATTCAGAGAGATGGAGATCCAGATTCAGAGAGAAACAGAAAGAGACGAGATGAAAAATAAGTGGTGGTTTTGGTTGGTTTTCTCCTTGTTTCTCTGATGACGACGTAGAGACAAATATATAAGGAGACCATTTTACCATTATTATTATACCCTTCTTGTTTTTCTCTTTTTTGCTTTCTCCTCAGAAAATTTTTTTTTTGTACATCTTTTTACATCTTAAAGTCATGTATGATTACTACAAGACCAGAAAAGATTATTATTTATGATTATTGTTATAACTTATAAGAGGATATAAATTTTTTGTCGTCATCATCATTGATTGTTAGTCAGCAGAGTAGAGAGAGAGATTCAATTGATTGCATAGTAAAAAAACTGTGAGTGAAATCAGAAAATAAGGCGACCAAAATGTCAGAATTTTCTTGTCATCATTCACAACTTAGGCACGCATCTTCTTGGCAATTTATGACATCTTCCTTTGCTAACGACAGAGATCAGAATTTTTATTTACTCAATTGTCTATCCAAAGCTTGTTGAGATGGAGAGAGCTTTCCTTGATTGGAATTGACATGAATTTGAACAATGAACATTGATACAAAATCAGAATAAATAGTACTTCAAAAAATTAATATATAAGTTATAAGTATATCGATCATAATATAAATACCCCAAAAAAATATTATTTCATATCAAACCCCAAAATATTTTTAATGTAATCCATACTATTTTAGTATTCAGCAACGTTATTTCATCCAGATTGAATATTATATTATTCCATGGCTTTTACATCATTTTTTGGCCATGGCTCAACACAACTACCACATATTTGAATGCCAAAAATATGTCCAATAAGTTGGAGTACAAAATAACTTTAAATTTATACACATTTCATTTTAAACTAAATTAAACATGTAATTTTTTTTGTATGCGGACACATGAATAAAAAAAACTATAGCAATTATAAATAATTTTGTGTGTTCTAGGCGTTCACTTTCTTGACAAATTACCATGTCAAGTAAACAAATATCTTCCATATTTATATACAAACATGCACACATCTTTCCATTTAAGAATAATTAGAAACTCTTTTATGTTTTTCATCAAAAGAAATATATAAAAAAGCCCTTTTAACACATTTATTATTCATTAAGACCATGTAATGGAAGTAATTAGAGGTACATCAACTTCTCCTCTTTCCACTTTCATCTTCACCGTTTTTCATCCTCCTTCTCCATCCATGAAGCAAGTTCCATCCTCATTATTACAGTTCCCTGCCTTACAACTATAAAGAGATCATGCCAAAATATACAAAAAAAAACTATATAACATTTATATTTATACTACCTTCATAATAATAAGATTTAATTATAATTTTAAAGGAGACAAATTTCCATGCTCATCTGTCGTAAAAACTCGTAGCTTTGTATTTTCTCTGCTTTCTCTGTTTTCTCCACACTAATTTTCTCTTGTGGTCCTCCTACATAGTCGACAAAATCCTAAACTAAACCGAACCATTTTCTTTAGGTTTAGAGCATCCGAGTAGTTTTTGGCATTAAAACCCCTAAACTTTGTCTTATTGTTACTCCATGAGTTTATAGCAGTTATATTTATATAATAACCACATATATAATGAAATATATATACTTTTAGTGGATATTACATACAATTTTGTTATGTAATGTGAGAGGCGTGGAAGACGATTTAGCCAGTAAACTACCAACTACCAAGTCTATTTTTTTCTGGTGATCATGATGACGATGATGATGATGTGACTGGAAGAAGCAATCACAGGCTCCACATTTAATCAACGAGCTATTTGCTTTTGTTTCATTTTCTTCTTCTTCTTCTTCGTCGTCGTCGTCGTCCTTTTTTTATCCTTATATATTTCCTACACGTACACATATACAAAATATTATATACTTTCTCCAGTCTTCATACCAACCACAGTTTCATCCGTTAACAAAACACGCACACAGACAAGAAAAACCTCCAACCTCAGAGATTGAATATAAGATAGTTGTACAGTCTTATTTTTTTTGATTCTTTATCTTCTTGTGTTTTTCTGTGTGTGTGCTTTCTCTTGTTCTTCGTCTTAAAACGAGAGAAAATTATCTTTGAACAACGACCAGATATATATAGTTTACTCTTGAGCTCAGTGCTCAAAAACCCAAAGAAGAGACATGATGCAAGCAAAACTATATATTATGGATATATAACTGGTGAAAGGAGAATTGTCAGCAGAAAAAATAAATCAGATAAACCCTGATGGAAATAAGTGCCATTTGTTGAACCTTACCCGCACCCCCCCCCCGGGGGTATAAGTTAGATTAAAAGTAAGTATTGTTTAATGATACTCCTATTAATTTGCGTTCGATTGATATGTCACTTGCTGTATATTGCTGTATTTAAAAATACTGACCTTTGCCCCCTGACCTCCCGGGGGTTGACCGATTATAACTCGTTAAAACCGATAGTGTCCTTCTTTCTTACCGCTTGGATATGTTTACCAAGTTTCATCAAAATTCAGTTGAATTGAGTCGTTCTCGAGATATCGTGCTAACAGACAGACATACTTACGGATGGACAGACATTTTAGTCCCGATAGTCCCGTATCATGTATTCTCAGAAAGTACCATTATAAACGGCACTTATAATAAATGGAGAGATATCCAGAGAGAAAATGTTATAGTCATAATATTACAAGTCTCAACATAATGATGGGGAAACTAACTTGATGATCATCTAGATCACAAATAAATCCTTTTTCGTCACAGGAAACGATACGACGACGACGACGACTAGAACACATTAAATGTACTTTTGAGTATGAGGCCTCAAGTAAGTATTATTATTAGCCATACAATTTGCTACATGAAATGCGATCAGATTTCTTCTAATGTTTTAGGAACAGTTTTTATACTAAATCCGAAGAAAAAAAACCCATCCAAAATGATATATTTGTGATGACGACGAGAAAGGTTTATTTTATTTTTACTGTGGTTGCTTCCTTTTACTTTCCAACCATACAACCATTCAATGATGATCATTTATAGTCTCTTTCCCGATGATAATCATGATCATGATTGCTATTTGCTTCAAGTCAAGAGTGAAAAACAAGACAAAAAAATAAAATAAAAATTTCTTGGGCAATAATAATAATAATAAGAAGAAAGAGAAGAAAATTTTCAAAGGAAATAGGAAGAAAAGCGACTTTCTCTCTCAGAAAAAAAAACTTTCTTTTTTCAACTTGCAACTTGGAAGAGATACAGTCCAATAAAAATTGCGACAAGGACGACGACGTTACAGAGGACTATTATCGGATAACTTGGAAGTTGGAAGTGGAAGTTTGGACTTTTTTTTCTTGATGATAATAGGCACTTACGGATATATTATTAAGTAACTCACTCAGCTAAATGGTCCCTATATCCGTGTAATTGGCTTGGCATACAAAACACACTAGATCTCTATACTTTTCTCCTTATTTCTCCGCATCCAACAAAACATCAGAGAATCACCAAACAAGAAAAGTTAATAAGCTAATAAGCCATGTTGCTTCTTCAACAAGAAGCCAGTTTCCCCCTTTTTATCCATCTAAATGGCAGTAAAATCCAACAAAAACAGCTTCATACACAAACATATTATGGAAACCTTTTGGTTTGTCTGTCTGTCCATTCCACATATTTTATACATTTCATATTTCTGACCAAAATATATTTTTTCAAATTCATTTTAAATTTTTGGTGAACTGTTTATTTGATAATTTTAAAAATAATTTTAATTTTTAAAGTTTCCGCTACTTTTATGCACCCTTTTACTCTACCAGTTTTCATCTCCTCAACTAAAGTGAATACAAACACCAAGAGACACAAAGCAGCAAAGTCAGAATACCGTTAAAAACTCCTCCATTCTCTCCTCCAACGTCTCCGTCTCCAACAAACTGATGACTTTTTATCCATCCGATTCTACACCAATCTCTACAATATTTCTCCCAAGTTCCTATATAAAATGCTCCCATCTTACTATTAAATATTACCACTGATGTCACTATTTCTCCCCTTATAGTCTAGTATTTACAGCTCGCTCGAAGCTCGATATAGTGGACATGCATATAGTAGACACATTTTTACTTTCTGTTCAAACCAAACCAGATAGGCTTTTTACATATAAACCACATAAATCTATATAATGGACAAATAGCTATAGTGGACAGATTTCGACCTGCTCTTGCAGGGCCACTATATCGAGCTTGGACTGCATTTAGTTTATATGGCGTCAAGAAACAAAAGAGAAGCAAGCAGTAAAATTGTAGACACACCAACATCTTCTCTCTTTTTTCCCCCTGATTCCTCATCAGTGAATCTAATTAAGTTCCGCGACGGATATCTTTTCCTTTCCACTTTCTTCCGACTCGTTCAAGATTTTCTCTTCTTCTTTCTCCAGTCTTTACGGTCGTTGTAGTGATCCGTGTTTAATTTTGATTAGTTTCTCTTCCTCACAATCTTTCTTTCCTTCTTATAAATTCTTAATCTATTTTCCTTTCTTATATCATATAGCTATGTATGCAACCATTTTCTCTCACTTTCTCTCTCCTAATTTACTACAATAATAACAATGATAATATCTCATAATAGAATTATTTAATGCTAACAAGTTGTAAGAGAAGGAAAGGAAAGATGCAGTAGGATTTCAGGATTAACTCAAGTGTATAGAAAATTACTCATGTAATTTTTTTTTATCTGATTCATAAACATTCAGAATTAATTTTTGTTAATAATGTAATCAGTCTTCAGTCACGTCACCACAATTACATCTGAGCTGAGAGGAGCCATTTCCCAATAAAAAATCTTTGGGGCAATATGAAACATTGAACTTTCTCAGTAATTATATTAAACTTTCATGTGGAAAATGCTTATTTTTTCCCAGTTTTTTCCCCTTTAACTTTAAATTTAACTTTGACTTTTAACGAGCCTAATTACCATTGCTCCCAGTCAATTATTTTCTCCAAAGTTTTCTATAAAAAAAACTCCTACAAAAACTTTTTTTCCCAGTTTTTCCAGCAAATTCAAAGTTAATTTTTTTAGCTTCAAATTCTAATTGGATTTGAAGCAATCAAAAAGCTGTGAATCGATCGTTTTCCTCCCAATTTTTTCCATCTTTTTAAATCATCATCATCAGCAAAAAATTTTTCTAAAACTTTCACCAACAATTTTTAAAACTACTTTTTATGAAATTATATAAATAATTTTTTTTAAACTAAACTTCTAAATCATCTCTAATTTGTTACATCCCAAATAACGCATCCAAACTTTAAAGCTCTGATGACCTTAAAAACTTTTTATTTCAAGTCATCATCATCATTACCATATTTCAAAACTCCTAATCATCCAAAAAGCTTTATTTATTTTTTTCATCTCA
>JAQFYG010003455.1:0-12521 GCA_034694325.1 Entomobrya corticalis | reverse complement strand
AAGAACATTTATAATTTCCCCGGAGCCATTTAGTGTGGATGCTATCAAAAGAACAAAATAAGATGGTAGATAATCCAAACGGATAAGTGCCAGTATTCATTATAATCCAACCTAAATTTTTTGTCAATTTTAAAAAAATATTTAAAAAACGTTTAATGCTGTCTAATTATTATATGGAAACTTTTTATTTAAAACGTATTAAATCATATATGTGGCGTTAAAATTAACCTGATTTCATGAAATATGCAAATTTTGTAGAATTTAGAAATTTGAAAGAGGACAAGATATTTACCAATCACTCAATTTGACCCAAATACACCACACACCAAAATATTCTTCGAAACTACATAATAAAATACTTGAAGTCTCGGTTTTAAGATAATTTTAAAAATACTTATAATTATTGCCGTATAATATATATTTGTAAAACAAATTTTGTTCTTAAATATAACTTATTAGAGTCATGTCTACTCCAACAAACTTTCAAATAAAATATTTTATATTTTAACGATACATATTGTTATTTTTTCAAATTTTTGCCAACCAAACAATTTCATCTTCAATTAGACACTTAACTAAAATATGAGCAAATTTTGTTTATCTTAAAAAATGAATATTATGCTAACTACTGTGATCAATTTAATTAAACAACAATACTACTAACTAATAATAATAACAAATACATTTAAAAATTATAAATTCAACATAATATTATTATGCTAGATTGTGACCAAAACTCAAGTTAATTATTCCATTAAGGTGCGCATTTGCTTTGTGGTGAATCAGCTGAGGGACAAAGATCCGTAATTGGGCAGCAAACGTCTGCTCCGCAATCCCTGCAAAGATAGTAATTTGGCAAAAGCGGTACGCCACACTGCACAGTGCGGCGCATCGAGGATCCAGGCGGTACATGCTTAACATGGTGAAAAAGTTGACGGTGCTCACTATATACAATCGATGCAGTTTTTGATCCTTTTTCGAATGATACCGCTCTTATGTTTCAACGTTACCGCCTCCCGGAGAAATTGCCGGTCAAAGTTTCGGCAACTAGGTATGACTTCTAAGTGTAAGGCAAAATACACGAAACGGTTGTAGAATTTTTGACCACTGGGCATACAATCAGTGCTGTAACTAAGTCCAAAGCTAAGTGTGAATAAGTAGGTTTTTACTAGTGGTCTTTTTCTACAAAATACAGCAGCAAAAACACCCAAATACTAGTGGAACCAGTGACACCATGAGGCGTTACCTAGTCAACGAAACTTTGACATGTAATTTCTCCGGGAGGCGATAACGCTGACACATGCGAGTGGTATCATTCGAAAGAGAATCAAAAATTGCATCGATTGTATATAGTGACCACCGTCAATTTTTTCACTATGTTAAGCATGTGCCGCCTGGGTCCTCCATCCGCCGCACTGTGCACTGTGATCCATCATCCTTAGGTGGACAATTACCAGCTTCATAAAGGCCTATGTTGGAACTAAATGGAACGCACTACAACACGAAATTAAATACAGAGTGATTAATTTACAAACATATTTATAAACATCAAAGAGATTTAGATTTTAAATAAAACAATACTAATATACTTACGTTATTAACGTTGACAGTGCTTTGGACAAGAAGGAGAAGCACAAGTAGAATCAAAATGTTGGCAAAGAAGCCAAATTTTTGTACGGTATTCTTGTAAATAGACATTCTGAACTTTTTTAAAATTTATAATAAATGAAAACTTGCGTTGGTGAAAGTTGTAGTGGTTTTGGTTCAGCTAATTTACGGAATGATTAAAATAATTGTTAAAAACCCAATCCAAACAACAAAAATTAAAAAAAAATTGACCCGTAGTACTTTTTTTTTCTACAGACAAAAATTGAAAATTTACAGAATTTGACCAAAATTTACTGAAAATTTGACAAAAAAAAGAAATGCTCTCAAATTTAAAACATGTTGTACGCCAGCAATTAAACGTTCAACTGCTTTAAATACGGGACTTACGTCTTGATTTATCAAAAAAAATTGCTGATGAAATATAGCCAAATTCGTGGTTTCTGTGTTCTTCGCGTTGTCAATATTTCACGTAGGTACTTTTAAAAGCACAAAATATAATCCTACTATTTAACTTGACAATGGCTTTCTTTGAAACTGCGATACTTCTCAAGACATGGCATCATATATTTCATCATCATTTCATCGTGTATGTGTAGAATTGCACCAGGTGTTACCAGATTTAAGCCGCTGGTGTTGGAATGTAAGGCAGCAGTAAAATCTGCAGCTGCAGCTTAAATAATGAGGTGGAAGTATCTTTTGAATACAGAACAATATAATGTTGAACAGGTTCATTCAGCTTTAGGTCATAATTTTAGAAACTGTAAGCCGTTTCTACAAAAGTTTTTGTTAGGGTTTAGTTCAGGTGTTCAACCGATGCATATTTTATGCATATTACTTTTCTGTATTTGTCCGTTGTGTTCCCCGACCGGATATTTTTCTTTGAACTAAATAATTCCTTATATTAAAATATTATTATGGATCAAGTTTACAAAGATATTTGAACTGAAGAAAATAAAAGGCAAAGTACCCAAGTTCTTGACGTGTTATTTCATATTTGCACTTACTAACATTTCATTCTTCATTTGTTCCTTATTGTTGTTCAGGTACATGAGAAGGAATTCGTTTGAACATGAAAAAATATAATGACTTTAACATTTAGGACTTGTCGCCAGCAGTATTTAGGACAAAAGTAAATATCAAATTTTATGCACCCAGGAATTATTTTTCTCAGCGGGTCTTCCTGATCCGTTCTCATTATTTATTTTGTAAATGGTGCAAATAAATTGGTTTGGACTACTGGTCATGATGAATTAAGCTTTGTTTCACTTATCGTAATATTCAATTATTATGTTTGTATTTTTTATTGCAAATAAACTCCACAAACATTTGAAAAATATATTAATATATTATTTTTATTAAGTACTAAATGCTGTTGACGGTTTTGCTGATTATGAAGTCATTAAACAATATTTTAACATAACAACAATCTGAAACTTATCTTATATTTTTATGATAAATATTATTATTTCATCAATTTTGTTTCACAGAAAATATCTAATTTTTTGCTAGATGTTTGGTTAAGGACATATTTTTTCTCGTATATTTGTTGCCTTTTTGGGAATTTCGAGCAGGCGATGTCCACTCACCAGGTATGATTGCGAGGTGTCAAAATTGCCAAATAAAATAATGAGTCAGCTATTTACAAGAATGCTTGCCCACACTTCACCTTTCACCGATTCACTCCACCGCCGCTTCAAGTCTGGAACGTAAGCCAAGTTTACGTGAGTGCCTAGTAGCGTGCATGGTGTACAGCGTTGTATAGCGCGTGCGACCTGGCTAATTCAAACGCTCACCAAAATTCGAAAAATGAAATTCGCAGAAAAATTCCAACGGATTCGAAATTAGGACATTTGAATTGACCAGTATTCACTAATGGTCACCCTCTGCAATCGAGACACCTCGCGATCATATCTAGTCAGTAAACAAAATGCCACTACCAACGAGATTATTCAGTGAATGTTTGCATTATCTATCTTATAATGTAAATCATGAAACCAAAAGGAGAAATATTCTGATGATTTTTCTTGTAAGTGGTTTTTGCCTACTATATACTGCATGAAAAATAAAAACAAATAACCGAAGGCACTTGTTTTTCTAAGTGATGTTCTAAAAGGGTCACGAAATCGAGACGAGAAAATGAGATAAAAATAAATGAAGTATTACCCGAAACCGGAGAAATTCCAGCCGGAAAGACTTTATTCAGAAAACAAAGATAAACTGAATCAATACGCGTTCTTTACAAAATACAAATTGCACTGACACTTGTTTTGAAAGTTTACTTTCAAAGCAAATTGTGAGACAAAGACATAGTTTCTTCCGGAGCGCACATTTATAATTTATCCAGAACCATTTAGTGTAGATGCTATCAAAAAACGAACAAAATAATAATATTTGCGTGTTACCAGAACACATAAAGCCATAACCATAAAAAACCTCATAAAACGATTACACTGGCCGCTGTCATATTTTCTCGTAATGGTTGGCAACTGGCATCGATGATAAATGATTGTTTTATTGTGTATCTACTTTGAAATAAAACTTTAAAATATGTATAAATAGAAATGGGAAATTTGTACTCGTAAAATTATGTAAAATATGCAAAAATCCTTGAAACCCAAGGAAGATGTCACTATGATTTTGTTTGTTAAAATATAGCGTTTAATAAGAGTGTTATACATTGCATTGAGTTACAATCTAGTTAAATTTGAACTTTTTGAATGGTTAATAGATATTTAATCATCTTTAAATTGATAATTGTTTGAACAGTAAAAGAAAATACCATAAAATTGCTGATTTTTTCAGATTATAATAGAAAAAGGCTCAATAAAAGATTTAATGAAATTGGCAGTCGAAATGAGTCTTGTCACTACATATACATCCTATTACAGTTATGTCTTTAACGCTTTTAATCTGTTTAGACACTTATTTTTAAAGAAAGTTGTACTTGATTAAATTTACCAAATATTTGTTGTATTTATATGGTTTATAGAACTATTACGATGACGATTAACTTATCCCGTGTAGCTTCAAAATAAGCACGATTGGTACATTTTAGCTAGCTAATGTCCCAACGTTTGTTATTTCAAAAACTGTTTTTTCTACATTTAATGTCATTTATTCAAGAAGCAAATCCACAAAGCGGTTTTACATCATAGAACCCAACTTTTGGTACACATACAAATATATATTTGCAACATAAAAATAACATTCTGCAAAATACACTTTAACTTTTTGACTACACAAGATATATATCGTTCTAAAAACGTTTTCGCAAAGTTTGCAATTATTTCTTAAACAGCACAAAAGATGCATCCAATGACCATATATAATGATTAGGGGCTCAGTGATTCGGAAATAAGAGGACAGAAAGAGCTGCGTTGTTTACAGGGAAGAGAAAAAATAGAAGCGTCGTTTATTCCAAGCTCGTTTCATAATCATCGCACATATTACATAATGATGATTCATCAGTTCATTGAACTGAAGATGCAACATGAAAAAATCCATCACTTGCCCCCCCCCCTTTTTAAAAATATAAATACTATTACTGAATAAAATGAAATGGTATAAGTAAAATGTTTGCAGTTGATTTGGATTTAAAACAGAAAAGAATCAAAACACTGAATGAATTAACTTAATTTAGGTTGTTACAAAAGAAAATTTAAATGAAAAGAAAACAAATATGAAAGGGAAATGGTCTGATTAGTTCGCTGTTCATGTACCTTTTACGGACTTTGTACAATATGTCGCATGGTGTGGGAAAGGGATACAATAATTTTTATGGGGCATGATGAGCCTTCTTCCTATGATAAAGTTTCCGTGAGATTGATGTAGATGATGAATGATAGAAGGATGTGCTGAATGCAAATGTCCTTCTGCTGCAACAAAAAAGAATAAAATGTCGAATTATCTCATATTTGCGAAAACATGGTATTAAGTTATTGTTATAAATTAGAATTTAAGTATTTTTGCTGAGGGTTGAGGAGGAACAATGGCGTTAGTTGAATGTGCCATGCAATATTCTCGTGTCTTGTCGTGTCTTGGAGCCTGACGTGACGCCCCTGGGGGCCTGGCTGAAATACAAAACTAAACCAAGACAATTAAGGTGCCAAAAGGCACCACCTCACGCATAATAATATGTATTTTTTCGAAATGTTACTAAGGGCTATTCTATTTGGAAATTATGAATGAATAATATTTAAAGTATTTTATGTACATAAATTATGCGTAGCTGATTGATCGAATATTTAAAAGTTTGTGGAGTTTCCTAACTAACTAATCAATAATTTTTGAGAAAAAATATCTACGTAATAATAGTTAGCAATTTTACCTTGACTTATAAAATTTCAATTCAAATTTCCGCAAAGAAGTAATTGCGGAAAGATTGATTTTTTGGAAAATATTTAGGGAGCTATTTTGAAATCAAAAGAAAAATCTCATCTCTAATATTTGGAAATGTCCCATCAATTGATTGAGTTCCAAAATATGTTGCAAATAGAAGCAGAGACAACAATAAAATATCTTAGTTGGTCCCGTCTCACATTATTATCAAAATTATCAGGCTCAGAATGTCTGACTGTTTCAAATTTTCCGTTTCTAGCATTTCAAGAAGAAAAAAGGCAATATTAATATAAGCTTACAAACCGTAGAGTTAGACCTTGTTATTGTAAATGAAAAGAAAAGGAAAAAAAGGCAATTACTATTACATTTAGTAAGACCATTTGTTTAGCAAGAGCTAAGGCTATATGAGTGCATAATAATCTCACGGTAGTACTGCACCGTAAAAATGATAAATAAACGTACAAAATTACACAGTTTTGCAGCATTTACAAATATTGAAAATGTGTGGTGCCATAAAACTGCTAAATTGCTTAACAGTTATAGCGTGATGAGTATGAATATAAACAAATTATATCTACATCAAAAGAACTCCAGAGTATCTCTCATTACGAGGACCTGAATCATTGGGGAGTAGCTCATCGTCAGCTCTCCCGGTTTACATACAATTCCAAGTAAATCTCCACTATTACTGTAAAAATATATGCCGTTGGCCGTGAAAAGTAAGACATAAGGTACGAAGAAGAAATTTGGGGAGAGAAAAAAATATAACTGCAGGTGAGTCTAAAAGGAATACAGAAAGTAACAAGTACAGAAAGTGGGATAGCTACAAGCAACTGAAATGGTTCAAATGTACTTTTGTCACAATATTTTTTTAAAAAGAGAAAAGAAATCAATTGTTAATGATAGTTTAGAATGATTTTCTTTTTGTTAAATCTGAATGCTATTCCTCGCACCTACCGACATGCATGCGCAATTAAGGTTTTTACACCTGTCGCATAGCCATTTTAGGAACACGCCTACAGAAAGTTAGTAAACTGATTCTATTAGTGAATTTCTCATTATGTTGAAATGAAAATATCGATTTGTTTTCAAAGCAGTTTCATTATCTCGCCGCCATTTGTTGTTATTGTGTAAACTTTCATGCATATTGGATGTGTGAGGAAAAGTGGATAAAATTTGTGTTAAAAAGTGCTAAGTATTACCACTGCCACACAGCAATAGTAAAAATAAACTAGTCCTGAAAACCGTTCGACACTTCAGACAAGCACCAACCAATCCACAATTACTCTGTAATTTATAATGTCCTGAGAAAAAATAGGAATGTAAAACTAAGCCAAAACGCAATGACAACTACAAATCAGAATTTTTATCACGTTTTTCTAGTAGGGACTTAAATTTGTAAATTATAATAATGTTTGTAGGAGATATGTCATTTAAACTGAATATGACCAAGAGTAATGAAAAATAGATAACCGTGTAGGTACTATAACGCTTAATTAATATTTGAAGCTATTTGCTCAGAAAGAAATGAATGAGACTTGCATTCTAGCAAAAAATGCTCATACATGCAGAAACCTACATAGTAAAGTGTAATAAAATGAGGTGTACCTTATTTGGATTCGTGTAGAAAAAGCTATAGATGTGAATGAAATATAATGAAAAGCGAATGAATTAAATAGAATGTGTATACCCAATTATTGGTCCCTGGATTGTTCCATGAAGATATATTAGAGTTTTTTGTAGCTAAGTATCAGCATCTGGAAGAGGATACTTCCTGGGACGCCCCCTTTTTCTTTTGTTATTTTTATTTTTGGGGGGCGCCCGCGTTGTTGTTTCGAAGGAGTGGGTCGCGGAATGTCGGTTGATCCCTGGTGATCCAGCAGATCACTCCTGTTTTTGGTAGCAGTCTCAACATTGACGTTTACAGAAGAATGTATATGAGCGGCATAGGAAGAGGCCTCCAAATGTAGTTGTGAAGAATTCCCCGGTAATGGTGATTGTGAAGCAACCGGATTCGATTGATTTCAGGACAACCATGGTTCGTTGTGGTCTAGCGTTGGCTCCGAGCCGGGTAGTAGGGCTTCCTGAAAAAGTAAAGATCCATAATCGCATCTCGTAGGTAAATAAGATTGTTTAATTTGAGGTGTGCTTCCTCTTCAGAAAGCGGAGGATAGACAATCTGTTGGGGCATGTTTGCTCCCCGACTTTGCAGAAGATAATATAAGTACGTAAACATTTCTTTTCCCAAAACAATGAGCTTGGTTAGGGCTGGATCCATGGCTGGTGCTAAAAAAGAAGGAATAAAACTAAAAACACGATTAAAAATAGAGTCACAAAATAGTAGCAAAGTGCAGTAGCAAAAGAAAATTTACTTAAATTAAATAAAAAAACATAATTAGGTTGACCGGTTCTGATTAAAATGATCAATGAAATCCGGAGACACTCTCCTAGAAATCACCCCGGAAGAAACCTCCCGCGGTGTCTCCGCTGATAAAGAAGGCGAATGAAATGATGATGTCGTTTGTGTTGGTAGTATTGCAGAAACTGACACTGTGTCACCTTCACTATCTTGACTTTGAGAAATACGGAGAAAAGCTTGTTAATTCCTTTCTAGTTCAATCCTTTCTTTGATGGGTATGCTTCTAACTACTACTACTGGTTTTAGTTTTTTTGGCCCTGACTGGGGCACACTGATATTTTCTGATTGAGACTTTGCATAAATTCTGCTGTTTTCTTTTAAAATGAGAGAGTCTATCTCTTCTAGAGTTTTCTGGAATTGGATACGATTTGGCCCTGAAAAACCCTCATGCAAATGGTGCCATTTAATTTGTTGTTATAAATCATTTTGGTCGAATCTGGTCATAAATAACCTCCTATGGATATCTGATAACCTTACTAAGCCTTCCTGCCTGACGGGGTTTGGGTGTGTTAAATCCCAGTAATTTTGCGCCATAGAAATGATGGATTTAAAAAAGAATTTTAACAATCAAATTTACCAAATTATGACGAATTGTTTACTTTGATTTTAAAAAACAGGTTGAAATGAAGCTAAAATAACAGATTGCAGAACACAAATAACAATAACAAGACACGACACTTTATACTGTGAGTGATTGATCTGCATGCAGATAACTGAGAAAACCCTGCTTACTGTGCTGTGTTTTGGATGCATAGAACACTGAGTTTGGAGTTGAGCTGACAAAATACATGTGAGGTGTATGTGTTATTAACGAAAAGAAAAAAATGATGTAGAAGCAGAGGGAAAAAAATGTTTTGTAAAGATGTGGTGATTAGGTAATAGCTAATCTAAGCCAGCACTTAGCATTTTTTTGTGTTTCTTGGTCGGGGTGTAAATTTATGAATGCGGTTATGATGTTTCTATACGGAGTGTTAGGGTTAAACAACCCAAAATATTTATCATTCCAAGCCAATGTTCTAGTATGATTATGTATTCGGCGCTTTTAATGTTGAAAGTGCCTAATTATATTTCCTGATTAAAAAGAAGTGACTCAATTTCAATATGTGCTTGTCTGTGATTATCAAATAAAAATTGTGCCAACTCATTAAAATTTGGTAATGATTATCTAGCAAAAGAGTAGCGTTCAAAGAGAAACGCGTTTACTTTTGATGTCCATGCGACGATAATGAAATATAAACCAGCCTGTAAACTGTTTTGAAATTTTTTTTTGCCTTTATTTGTTTGTATTTCCGCTGGAAATTTGTATAAAGCCTCGTTTTGTACATCTACGATGCACCTGAGGTGGTAGTTTACCTCGAATAAAAGGCAATTTTGTATGGTATTAATCAAGTCTAAATTGGGATTAAAATCAATTTGTGCGTCCATGATATTGTCTCGATACAAAAAAACGGAAAGCACAGAAAAAGGAAAATTGTACAGATCGATTGACAAAGGATTCTGTGTTCGCATACACATTTCCGCTTATTTTTTCATGCTGAAGTTTTCTTCCGCGTTCATTTGCAAGTTGCACTAGAAGTATGAGAGCCATTTTGTTACACTCTCGTAAAGAGTTAAAAACATTAAATCATGTTGTTGCCTCATTCGTTCCGAAATGTATTTCCATTCATTTTGCAGCGATACCGTAAGGTTTCTCCGAAGTTTATAAAATTGTTGTCAATTGCTTAATACAATGTCAAACAATTCCGGATGCAAAGAACTATGTTTAAACAATCTTTGATCAAATTTATCAACCCTGCCCTCAATATAAAGTTCAGATCTTAGTAATAATCCGGCAATATTTTTTTCAGCTATTACATGTCCAAACCTAGGAACATTCAATAAAGCCATCCTAGAATTCCAAAACCGTTTGCTTCTTTCATAATTTGCCATAGAAAATTCAATGAGCAGAAATCTGGAATAATTATTAAAGTCATCGCGTATCAATTCACTAAACTGCCTGTAGGGTACTAGGGCTCTTGGCGATAATAAATTGTAAACATTTGTGTTCTTGTAAGCATTGCTCAGCACTACTGCGGCCAGCATGTAGCAAATTATGACACAACGGGTTCGGTTTGGGTTTATCAAAGTGGCATTGAATGGATTGTCCTGTTCCAATAATGTTTTAACACCATAAAAATTACCTAACATTGTTGGTTCCATAAAAGGATATAATGAGTGCGTTATGTTTGTCATCAAAATTAATGTAAGAAAAATACAATGCCAAATTTCCCACTGAAATACGTTTGTAGCTTCCACAAAGGCCAATTTAGTTGTAACAATATTTTTGCGACAACTAACAAACACAAACGTATCGACAACGTCGAGAAAATGGTACGAATACATGATTGAGTTATTTTCGGTTGGTCGATAAAATTTTAGTGTTGCTGTGAATTGATCTATGGCATGATAAATTTGATCACCGTTTCCGTACCTTTGATGGTTGATACATATGTCGAAATCCATTAGGTGATTATCGATAGTCAATAGTCAACGTTGTTTACTATCAGGACCAATATCTTACTAATTTGTGATGGTGGCGTGCTCACAAAAGTGTCTACGGCTTGCAATTCCTTCATTTCATCAAGTAGATGATGAAAAATACGAACAGGGATTTTCCAATCGAAGTATTGCAAGTAATTGTTCGGTGGTGGAAACATTACATGTATTTCAAAACTCCATGGCTTAGTTTTTAAGGAATATTTAGAGAACTCCAGTTGACTACATATATAGGGATCTAACATATGTAGTTCAAATCTTACAAAAAATGTCAACCCGGCCAAAGGACATTTTATTATTACTTCATAATGGTTGTAACCAATGTCTACGTACCCAAGCACTAATAAAGAATGATTTCGTTTAGTTGATTGTGGCAACCAATAAAGTTCAGTCGTTTCTACGTTGCAAATTTATAAATAATTTTTTTTTCACCGGAACAGACTTGCGTAACACAACTGGATATTCAAACGGATAAATATTTGCATCTAAATAGTTATCAATAACGACGTGACAAATGTGCTAGCTTATGGATAGACAATTAAATACTTTTCGCAGGTCTACGGTTTGAGAGATTTTGTCGACTTCCTGTTTTATTTGTAGTTGTTTGTTTCCAAATATTGAATAGATCCCCTGAAAATTTGCTGCAGAATCTGTTCTCCAATTGTAATTTTTGTATAACTGAAGCTGATATAAATCACTTATAACTGAAGAAACAACCAATTTAGTGTGGTATGGAACTGCAAACCAAAACAATAAAAATTTCCTGACTAAATACAGTTTGATGTAATCACTGAGCAGGAGATTATTTTAGATTTTTACGTGAAATAAAAATTACTTGTATTATGTGAAGTTGACAAAATATGAAAAGTTAAAAATGTACTGTACTTTCTTGTTAAATATTGACTTTTAATAGTTTTGTTTGCCACGTAAAGATAAAAACAATAAATGTGTTTTTTGTTTGTCTTTTTCTAGTATCTAGTTTGTACTTTAGATATTAATATCTTTTATGTAACGTAATTATAACATATAAATGACACAAATTTCCGTATATGTTCGCTTAAGCTCTTACACGTGCTGCTGTGCTCATGGTAACTAAAATTATGAGATAATAGCAAAGATAATAGTTTGTTGTGGGGTTGTTTATTTCAAAATTTGTAAGTGAAACTTATTTCAAAAAGTTAATACATATGAGTGTGTTTTTTTACTTTCGAACACCTCAAAATTTCACCCTCTTGGATTTTCGATATATTTGGTGGGCTGGACTAACAAATTCTAAAAACTATTTTTTTCGCAATTTCAACCACTTTGGCAAACTGTGTTGGTGACTAGGTCAAATTTACTGTAAATATTGACATGTTTTGTCGAGTACCCAACTTTTGTGTGTGTCAAAAAAATCAAAATTTTATTTTACATTCGTAATTCTTATGCAATTGTCTAAAATGGGCGCCAGTAACAAGTTTCTAACTTATGCCGAACCTGCCGATATACCATGACAAAGTGGTTGCGTCAAAACCTTAAAATTATGTGATTTTGTCGAGGTGACAGAGTCCATACAAGATGTGTCACTATTTGGCTAAATATCTTAAAAGATACTATTTTGCACGGACATATCATTGTTGTC